>BMAO01007161.1:0-42590 GCA_019973975.1 Trichonephila clavata
ATAACAACACATCAAAATTGAGAATTTGTTTATAAACGTTTGGTACAGAATGGGTCCCGTTTATGTTATTTTTTTGTGAATTTTTACCAATTTTTTCTCAGTTTAATAATATATAACTTCTTTTTCACTTCTTAATTTTAACATACTTTTCTTAAAATGTACTAAACAAATCTAAAAACCACAAAAAAATCTCCATATCTCAAATTTTTGTAAAAAAAAGTTGTTGCAAATAATCGGATACACCTTCAGCAAAACGTCGTAAGCTTTTTTTTTCTGTAAATTATGTTCGCTATCAGTTGTACTTACATATCGCTTTAATGTTTCATATTATAAATTTTGATTTCTTTATTCAGTTTAACTTATAGTTAATGTTTTTAATAAGTATGATCTGAGAGAATTTGAAAACAGAATCTAACTAATCAAAATGTGCGATAGTGGCTTATATAAATCTAATTTATGCACAGGAAATATATATTCTCAAACAATTCTGGATTAAATTGCGGGTTACCTTGATAATAGCAACATCATTCGGAAGTTTAATAAACACATACCTAGTGTGAACTAGTGCATATTTGAACATTGTTCATTCTCCCGAGTTTCTCTTCTTTCGAAGTAGCAAGGAAACTCACGCACGAGTCGTTAGTTTTAATTAAACAATGTTATTCAAAAAGTGATCCTTAATTAAATTTAATTTGGGGCATTCCGAGATTAACTTGTTATGCTTTGACTTTGTATTAAACAAAATTTAATAGCAAGTCTTAAATTAACATTGTATTTAGTAAAGAACATCTAAAAAGATACTTTATAGCATGCTAACCTACTTGGTTAACAAATTCAATACTATGCTTTTTTTAAGAAAAATTTTGGTTTTCGAAGATAACTGTGTCTTAAGAGAGTAGCTTTATGAGAATTCATCAAAAATAGTTTTTCCAAACTCCAATGAAAAGAAAGAAGTTACAAATGTTTCTAATTCTGAAGCAGTTTTAATTTTTTGAGTAATATAATTTCTAATAGCACATTATCAATCAAATTTAATTACTAAACAAATAAATATTCAGGTGTATTTGTTAACTGAGCATATGATAATGCGTAATGTGAGCATGTAATTCTGAAAATATTTAGCACATTTTAATAGAAATATAGGAAACAACTGAGAGATATCTAATAAATAACCCTTATTTTTTTTTACCTATAAAGTTTTTCTTGTTGTTTTCATTATATTTCAATGCAATTTAAGCCATAAAGGACAATTATTATAATGGATCTCTATAATGATTCGCATTAAATATTCATGCGAATGTTTATGTTTTTTTTTCCATTTTTAAAACAAAATATGCAATTTCTTAATTTTAAATGGTGCTCACTGTATTCTCATAACAGATGTGCAAGGGACGTTGGTAGCCTAGAGGTTAGAACATCGGACTCCTGGCCGGAAGGCCTGGATTCGATGCCCGATGCCACCAAATTCCTTCCGAGTACACACGGTGTACGTGCTCGTTTAATCAGTGGGTCCGAAATGCTTGTCGGTGGTCGCAGCAGAAACCACAGGTGTATTAGGCTGGAGAATATTTACTCCCTTCAGTTCCATGCCTAAATTGTGGAGGTGGAGATAGGTGATGACGCCATCTACCGTGTAGAAGTCCAACCTGTCTCAGGCTCAGGCAATTTTTCATTCCTTCCCTTCGGGAAGTATACGACAACAACAACAGATATGCATTTATATTCCAAGTATTAACAACTTTTTCTAATTATTTAGAATTTTAAAACTTCATTTATTTCTTATAACCTTCTCCATAATTTGTTATTGTTATTTACTTTCTTAATCTATTTCATTGATGGTTCTCGTTTTCTTTTACTCAAGCTTCATAAAAATTCATTTTAAGATTAAGGTCTACATGAATAAAAGTGAATTTTGTAACATATAAGGGATTCCCCGAAGAGAGACAAGGTCTTCAGAAATATATTAAAAAATTAGCACAGATAGTTTTTTCTTTATATGCTTTTTATTTTGTTCGCTTTGTTTAGTTTTTAGCTTCCATTTTCCTTGTTTCGAACCATTAAGTTATAACTCATTTTTCTTTAATATATTTTTAATTTAATACCCCAACACACTATCAAGAACACAGATAAACAAATATATATAAGTTTTGTGTTAATAAGAAAAATATATTTAATTAACTAAATATTTAAGAAAGGAGAAATAAAATTGAAAGAAATAAGTACATTTCTTAAATATTGCAACAAGAGCATGAAATTTAGATAATCTGAAGATGCTTAATATTATGATATTTCTAGAATAAATTAGGATATACATTTAAGAAAAGGGAAAACATAAATAGCAATCGTATATACAATAGGCTAGTCAACAGTGAAACAGTTATTCAGATAATATTTTTTCCTCAAAGAATGGAATTATATTTATGTGTATGTTCACATTCATATAAACATATATATCTTTGTGTGCATGTGTGTATACATATTTTTATTCTTTTAAAATATATTTTAACAAATATTTGGCCCATTTCAGCCAAAATTGGCTCCCTTACGCCATAAAACCAAACACTCACTCACATAAGATTCCTCTATTTGATTTTATTTTCATAGAAATTATTTTTTCAAAGTATTCTTAAAATTTTGAAATTTTTCTAAACGCGAGTTATATATATACAATTTTGTATCAAATATGTATTAACTTATTTCCGAAAAAAAGTCTATTTTTTAAATTCGAAATACTAATGATGGAAAAAAATTTTTTTTTGTGAAGATTATAGATTTATTATAAATAACTTGTTATTTCTTTAAAACCCTTTAGGACTTATTTCCAAAAAAAATAAATAAATATTTTTAGCGGTCACCAAATCTTACTTCTCCTTTAAAAATAAATTTTAGACGAATTGGTTTATTTTTAATGTAATTATATGATTTTATTTAAGATTATATACCGCAGAATATTTGTATTTCATATTTATACTAAAAATGTAATATAGAAAAAATAGTGATAAGCTTTTTAAAAAAAATTATATATCCAAAGAAATTACCAGATTTTTTAAATTTTAAATTAAGAGTTAGTAAAGATAATTATTCCTGTTTTGTAATAGAGTATGTTCAGATAGTTCCATTAATGCCTTTATAAAACCTAACTGAAACCAGCATCTGAAACTAAATATATTGAAACCATGTGAAAAGACTATGATAACTATATTCAATTAACAGCAGTTCTTTAATCTCATAATATATATTTTTACTACCAGGTTTTTCTACAACCTTTTGTACAATAAACATAATGATTTTATAACATTTAAATGGGAGATCAAATTCTTTAGCTTTAGCAACTAATAAGTGAATAATAAAAGAAAAATTCGAAAAACCAGAATATCCTTTTGATGTCCTTAATATTTAAAAAATTTAGAAAAGCAATTTTTTATTAAAACAATACATATTGTTGTTTAGACTTTTATACTAATGACAGTCAAACGCCCCCTGCCCGGAAAGGAAAAATATGGCGTTTCCTAACACCAAAGAAGGTATAAATATTCCACTGAGTGATTAACAAATTATTTTTTCCCGTTTATTAATAAGATTTGTAGAAGAATTGCTTAAAAAGTAAGAGAAATATGTAAAAATTGCTTGGAAGAAAAAAAAAAGGTTATTATAGGGCCCTATGTATGTTTATTGATGAAAGATGCATAATTCAAGAATATGAATAATTGTTCCAAAAATAAAGAGGAAAAGTGTGATATTTTTCTATTCCTTTCAAAGGGTTAGCAGGGTGTTTGGTGATTTGCAGTAAAATTAGATCAAATTTATTCTGAAAAAAGTATTCGTACAAAGTCATTTTGTATTTTGTGCATATTTTAGACCCTTGCTTTGTGACCTCGATTATTCCTGGGGAAAAACCAGTGCAAAAATATACGATATCCTCCTTTAGAAAAGTTGGATACTGAAGACATTTTTCAAACTTCAGATTTATATTCTTTAATTCGGGTTTCGAAAATTTTGATTGCATTTTATTTTATGTTTAGTTTAACTGTGGATTTTTCATTTATCTTTGTTTTTTAAGAGATTAGAAGATTCAAAAGTGATGGATGATTTTACATACACAATTTATGTTTGTTTCTTTTATCCTTCGCTATTTTTTTCAAATGAAATCACTTTTATCTTTTACAAATAATTAGTGACATACTTTGATAACTGTTATATCATAAAAGTTTTCTTCCAACAGTGAAGATTATTATTATTTTCTTTTGAAACTGTCATATTGCAGAATGTTCTTTTAAACATTTCTCTGCAAAGAAAAAAGAAAGGAAAATTACTATAAATATTAAATTTATAAAAAAGAGATTCCTTTTTATCTTTAAATTGATATTTAAATTCTGACTATATTATCTTGACTATATTTTTAATAGAAATTAATTGTGCACTAATATACAGTTATTATTTTGATATCTGTCTTTGAAGTGTTCATGCGGTAATATTAAAGGGATATTTTAGGGGAATTTTATTTGAATTTAACTGTGAGTAAGACTTATATTAGCACTATAAATTTAGAAACTTATTTTGAGGGAGACATAGAGAAAGTGGGTTTTGCTTTTAGTGATTAGTTAAATTTTATTTAAAACGCGTGCAGCATTTCTTCCTAATTATATTTATGTGTTTCTTCATTTTTTCGAAGTAGAATAGTTTTGCCGCTGTACTATAAGGTTTTACGAGTGTAATGTATTAAACTCAAATAGAAATAACAATTCATATCGTGCTCTGTGTTAATAGTCTGGCTATTTGATTTTTGAGCATTTAAAAGTTTTTTGAAGAAATACTTCTGCAGTCAATGTAATTTCTTATCCAATAATGCTATTTGAGATTTAGTTTTCTATAAAAACTAAATAAAATTTACAATAAAGAAAGATATACCCGGAATTTACGCGCAAGAGTAAATGCCAGTTTATTTAATTTAGAGAAAATTAAATATTTTAAAGAAAGATTTATTTTGCCTTTGTCAGTCATGCAAAAAAAAGTAATGATGCAAAGTGTATGTGCATAGCTCAATGACATAAATATTCAATATTCGATTAAAGTAAGCTATGCTAAAATGAACTAACTTAAAGATGTATTCATTATAACAAAAGTCTTACTAGACATAAAAATGAAATGTCAGAAGTATATTCACAAAGATGCATTATTTACCTTTTGGCATTTTGAAAAGAAAATATTCTGAATAGAAATTGGACATGGTTTTCTTGCCAAATAGACACTTGCAAGAACTAAAATTAGATTAAAATGGCACAAACACCGTTTTCAATATTTCAAACACAGCTGAACTGACGGTAAGCAGAAAAAAATATATAAAAGGACCAAAAGGATACAAGTGATACAAAAACATAGTTTGTTGCAAACTTGGTTCAACTTTGAACAATACAATTTGTGTTTCCTTTTTTGAACGTCTAGTAATCTAAAAGGATAGGAGGAATAACAAAGAAAAGAAAATTATTTTCCTTCCAAGTGTGGAAAAGAAGAAGGAAATTTGATGAGATTATGTGAGGCGTTGTGAAAATTGTTTTGTCAAAATATAATATAAAACTGTGTAAAACAATGCGAATTAAATGTGTCGCTTTAATATTTTGACACAAGCTATCAATAATAATTAGATATTTAACATTTTTCTTAAAGTATGAAATATAGAAAAATTTATGTAATTTTCATGCATCAATAAAATGTATTATACATATGCATTAATTTTCCTTTTTTCTGAAATTTTTCTGCTGTTACAGGAATAAAGATGGGAAAGCAGTACTATGAAATATCAAAAGAAAACATACTGCAATTTTCAAGTAATTCAAACATACTGTTTATTTCAAAAAGTAAAGTGTGAAGCATGTATCTAAAATTTTATTTGATTTGGTAAATTGAACTAATGCTATATTTTGAACATTAAAATAAATTTTATAAATTTATTAAAATCTTTTTTTAAATTTTAATACATTAATCTTAATGTATGGAATTATCATAGAATTAAAAATAAATTTTGGTTTACTTAGAGTTCTAATAATTAAAGAAAAAACAGTGAAACTATTTAGGAAATATTTCTTTAATGGTTTTAATATTGTCTTTCTGTTAAGGGTATTTTTATACAAAGGATTTTTTTATCCTATCAAAATAAATTTTTCATGCATTTACCCTCCCCGAGGAAATGGTTCATTGGTTCGGAAACTTTGGTACATTTATTAACAATTTTCATATAAGTACTGAAGAGCAAGAAAAGAACATGATAGCAGATTTAAATTTTAAATAAAACTAATACAATCCAGTATATATAAAGTTAACTACCTTTATAGAATCATTTGTCGTTGTAAATGTGTTA
Source organism: Trichonephila clavata (assembly GCA_019973975.1). Lineage (NCBI taxonomy): Eukaryota > Metazoa > Arthropoda > Arachnida > Araneae > Nephilidae > Trichonephila > Trichonephila clavata. The sequence goes on from BMAO01007161.1 coordinate 6,356, forward strand.
CTTTAGAGATGGCACAGCTCTCAAGAAGAATTTTCTTCATAAACATACAAATTAGAACAAGCTGAATTAAGAAGAAACATTTTCAGAAAGATTTAAAATTCCCGTGACAAAAAAAGAAGAGGAATTTTAAACTGTTTGTTGCAATGAAAATTATTTAAATAGGTTCTTTATATGCTCGTGAAATTTTCAAAACTACACTTACGTTTTATTTACATTCTTGTATTTATAAATCGTTTAAAAATGCAATAACTTTAAAATGATTTTTATTTTGACTCACTTATAGATATAAATCTTTCGTGAGAAAGTTTAATACACGACAAGTCATTTTTTATATTTTACAAGATGAAGTTCCAACTAATTAAACTCAAAGTAAAAATGTGTTTAAATTTATTGAATGGAATAATTTATTATTTATTTTCTTCATAACTTATCGTTGGTGACAGAATTCAGTCAATTTTTACTGTTTATATTTCGAGACAAGTAGATAATGTTTTAATCCTAACAGATCTTTGCTACACTTGTTTTAAATGTAATAAAAATAATCAGTTATATATATATACGCTGTTAAAAATTGTTATCCCGGGTAGCTTTGTCATAAGAAGAAATTCTAAAAACGAATGGTCATAAATATAAGATAGAGAAAGGGATGAAAATAAAATGTAAAATCTGTGTATGCTTGCCTTTTTTCCAAATAAATTACCGTAAAATACGACGTATAACACGCACTATTAACACAAAAAATAAGATCCAAATTTACGGGTGTGCGTTATACGGCGTGTATAAAAATGACACCTTTAAAAAGAAACAAAGCTAGACATAGAAAAAACTTAGAGATCTACATATATTGAAATGCTGTTTCTTTGAAAGAAAGGACATTCTTTATGAACTTTAAGGGTTGTAGTTCTAAAAGTAAATCAATTTTTTTAAGTCTTAGAATAATAACCTGAATAAATGACTTCAAAACATAAGAACACTCACTGTGCACGTACATTTCAGGTTGCTTCGTAAAAAAGCGGGTGCACGCTTTATACGGAGAATATACCAAAAACTGAAAATTGCCGCTTGAAAATATGGGTGCCCATACGCCGAATTTTACGGTTCATAACACATTTAGAATGAATTAACGTTTTTCATACTATTTTTTCTAATTTCTTACTTTTTTTTGTTTCTGCAAGAAAATCGTTTACATAAATTAAGCGTATGGATAATTAAAAGAAAAAAATTCTATTTTGTTTTAATTCGCAAAATAAAGTTCTGCGTACAAAACAAAATTGTAAAATTGCAACTGCTTATGAGTAATTAATAATTGAAAGTTATAATTTTTTAATGCGCCCACATAAGAGTAAATTTTAATAATCCGAATTAGAATCGGCTATTTTTTTACATTTCATTGTAATAAAATATGGCACGAAAAATTTAGGAAAAATATTTCTATGTTTACATTTTTCTTCTTAAATATTAAAAGCAAAAAAACTTGTTTTAAAAATATAAATGTCTTTTCTCAAAGAATACCAATGATGCCACTTAAACGCCTTTAAAAGAGATGTTGCGGTTTGTTTGCAAGTTAAATTATGGTATGAAATATAAATAAATCTGAATAAGATCCGTATTATCCACACAAGTAGAAAATAAAAAGATATTTTGAGACATAAACCGTAAATCATTTTTGACGGTGGTGGTTTTGGCATTTTTTTGGTCGAAATATGTCTTTGTCTTTCGATATAAAAAAGCTTGCAACTATCCAGATCTAGAGTAAAATTTACAACCGGCAGTTGGCAGAATCGATGGAGTTTTCAACTAGCTTCGTTTTTTTTGGATGTAAAATGGTAGCTTAAGCATTTTCTGAGCACAATAATTGGTATTTATACTTATTGCAAGCTTTAATAAATTTTGACTGAGGATTGTATTGATAGCATTGCTCAAAAGAATTTAAATTGTATTTATTTTTTATACAAATGTATTCCAATTGTAAATAATATATAGTAATATCAAAGAAAGAAGAAAACACGCAGTGAAATAAACTGAAATATTTATTTGATTTTCTGAAAGTTTAAACGTTGTTACATAATTATACTGATGTTTTTGTATTATGAATATTCTTGCATACATTTATAAATAGTTTATTTTAAAAACTGCAACGTTTTACAACTTCTTGTGTTAGCAAATAGAACCAAACATTACAACTGAAAATTTTCTTGTATTATTTTCAAAAATCAAAAACTTGAATTATATATATTTAGTTATTGAATCCTGAAATACATGGCTTAACAGTTACAGCTCATGAATAACAGTTAATAACCACTTGAGCTGAGCTAGTGCTTCATTTTTTTTTTTTAGAGAGAGATTAAAATTTCTTTGAATTGTATTTGTAAATATATCTACAAAACATAGTTAAAGTCCAAGCAGAACTTATCTTCCTAAAATTATATTATTCTTTTTCTGAAAGAAACGAAATTTGAATCCGCATCAAATGGATTGTTACTCTGTAAATAGGATTCTACAAAATAATAATGGAAAATCGAGATAACTCAGAACAAAGCAAAGATATCGCGTCAACATTCGTAGTCAAAATAAAGATGGCTACCTAGAAAAAATACCCAGTTCTTTAAAAAAAAAGTATTCTACGTATTCTAATGAAATTTTCGGGAGGTTGAACTCAATTTTGTAAATGCTACATAGTTATTGGAATTTTTGTTCTTATATTTTCTGTTATTATATTATTATGTTTTAAAGTTTATGCACATTGCGTTTTGTATTTGGGCTTCATTGTAATTTTATTCATGAATATTAAATGGTTGTAATTTTTGTTTATGATTTCTCTCTCTCTCTCTCTTTCTACATACTTTTATGAAAGAGTATATGAATAAAAAAAAATACGCTGACAAATATTTGTGAAATGCTTAGCAACACATTTCACAAATCTGTTGTAAAAATCAGTTTGAATTTGGTGGAGCCACTAAATTGTGATTTTCTATGTAAGCCTATCATTGAAGAATGCAAGAGGTAATGTTTTATTCGGAAAACCCTATTTCAATAGATTTTATTTACTTTATGATTTTAAAATGCAGATTTTACTTACAGCAACTTTTGGAGATTCTTTGAAACGCTATAATTTGTTAACTTCTGTCAAATTAAAATAAAAACAGAATTGTTGTCCTAATTAATACAGTAACAACAAATTATATTTTTATTTTATGATTTTTTATTTTAAATTAATATTTTTTTAAATTACTCAATGAAAACTGCTAGCAATGTGAGGTACTTTTGAATCTTTTTGTAAGAGTTTTGATTTCGTCTTCAAGTCAAAAAAATGTTCGAAGTTAAGCGTAAGAAAACTGTTTCGTATTCATATTAGTTGTTTTTAACTCATAATTTTTTCACAAATGTAACAACTACTGAATTCAAAAATACATCAGTATTGTAATATATTTTTGTCAGATTTCAAATGAATCATTTCATGGGCAGCACCCTTTTTTAACTACCAAGACGTTACTTTTTTTATTTACCAGTAAATCGTATTTTATTACTTTTAAAATGTCTATTTTCCTCAATAATGAATTTAAGTTTCTAAAATCTGCGTAACATTGATAAATGTCTCTTAAAATTTGTATTTAATTTTAAAAACTCATAGAAATATTAAGCATTTTCATATTTGATTAACCATTCTTTGCTTTACTATTGCAGCACTCACGCAATTTGACTTCAAGAAACATATTTCCTTGTCGTAGGAAAGTACCTTAGTTGTTCAAACAAATTAATTTATTATTTTCATTTCTATAGATTTGAAATTTAAACTGTAAAGTAAAATGACGCATAGTTAAAAAAAAAAAACTGTTCCATTTTATAAAAATATTTATTGTACAATTCACTTCTAAATTTAAAAAAAAATTATAGAAAAGAATAGAATAAATTGTATTCTTAGGTTTAGGGTTATCAAATTGGCTGTTCATTAGATTACCATACAAAAAATGTTTTGTCATGAGAATAAAAAAAATCATAAATGCATTTTGTGAAGTTAATCAAACATTTGTTAGTACAAACAACTCTTTTTATACAGGAAATAAAATGACTTTTTTTCTTGCTTTCAAAAGAATAAGCGATGCGGAATTTGTCATAACCAATTTGCTTATTTCTCTTCATCATCTCTAATAATTATAATCTTCATTTCCTAAATTATAATGTAAGCATTATTCTTTGAGGGATTCGTGGAAGCAGACTCGTTAGGTTTTTGAGATAATAATGATAAGTCATTTGAAAAGGATTTTGAAAATAGGATTTCGACTGCTCTGTTTTATAAACGATACTAGCCTTACATACACTCGAGTATAATAATGATGGTATCATCAAACTAGGAATACTCATTTCTAAGGCTGTGTATGCATTATTACTCGAAAAGCAGCTTTTGTATGCTATTAGTCATCCATACTCTATTACATAAATACTTGCAAATGCGTAATCACTAAAAAGCTGAGCTGAATAAATGTGTTATTTTATTTTGTTTCGTTACGTATAATTAAACTTTAGGAATTCGTTATAAGTTCTATGGCATGTAATAAAATTTATAAAAAAATCCAAAATTCAAAAAAGCGATTTGTATTACACTGTTTTTAGCAAAAAAATCTGATGTGTGTTTTTTTCTTTATTTAAAAAAACGTCAGCCAGCTAAAGGAAGCTTATGAGAGCTAATTTATTTATTAAGAATAGTAATATGTGAATATAAACACAAATTTACAATCTGAATTTAAAAAATATATTTAAAAGTTGCAGACTCGATGTTCAAGTTTCAGATTTACACACTATAAATGTTTTTAATTTTTAAATGGTATGTTAAAAGGTGTAGAAACTAAGAAAACATCCAGTTTGTAATTGTAATAGAAATATTTTTTTTTAAATATCCAAATAGAAGTATAAGTTCTATTTTGTATTTAAAAATCGTATCCGGGAAATGCTTTAAATAGTTTTCCGCATTTTTCAGATGCCTTTCATAATTAAATTTAAATGATTTCTAGATTTAAAAAAATAATTTTGAACTATAAATATAAGAAAAAAATTGTATTGTTGAATTTGACCGTCAAATTCTAAAAGAGTGATAATTAGACAGCATGGGGGCAGAGTTGCAAATCACGTTTAGTCGGAGCAATTCGTAAGAACAGTTATGATGGGTGTGATGTTGAGTGGAACGAAAAGGGGCCTTAAGAAATAAGAAACACATTTATTAGGCATAAGGCGTGTTTAAAATACAATAAACGCACTACAGCTTGACGTCAGAAATTCAATGACAAGTGATTTTCACAGGAATTGTTTGAAGTAACAACTGCGAGAGTGAACGCAAATCAGTCTCAACTGAACAACGGGGGTGGCAGTATAGTCAACACCTACCACCTACGCATGTGCAGTATTTGTTTTGTCAGTGTTACCAGTTGTGTGTGTGACTTCATTCACCGAGTTTTAATGTCAGAAGTTGTATATAGAGCTCAGACTTCGAATACCATTTGGCCATAGTTTAAAATAAAATTGTGTTTTTGATTCATTGCTTAACATAACTCTTTCATAAATTTCATTGTAGTCATTTCCTTCATATATTTGAAATATTTCTGAGCATTTTTCTTTGTACCTAAATGAGATATATACATTTATTTTTGTAATAAGAACAAGATAAATACTTTCTTCGAATAAAAAATTATATTTTTTATTAGAAAATGAACTTTAATCCGAAATGCCATTTATATTCCACACATAGGGAATATTTATCTTTCAATAAAATAAATATTTATTTCATTAAATTAATCTCAATACTGTTAGAAGAAACGATAATATTATTCTTAGAAAAAAAATTCATTTCTTCCCAAATAGATAGAATTTTTTTTCAATTTCTCCAAATTAACAAAACATCCAGGATGATAATTTAATTTTATGTCTAATAATTTTTTATTCACAATGTTTTTCTGTCACTTAAATTTTGTTTGGTTTTATTTTGTCGATAAAAAAGTTTTATCAAAAACGTTAAAAAAGCAAAACGATGCAAGCGGTTGAGAATAAATGAAGATGTATATCACATTAAGTTGAATTATTTTTTAATAATTAGTTTGAGCAACATAAGAATACGCAATTACTTCTTAAATTTTAATTAATGATATAGTTTTGAATTTTTTTGAAAAATACCATATTAATTTTAAAAAATAATATAAAATTTAATTAAATAATACCTTTTATATCTGAAAGAAAAATTTGCTAAATACCCGAGAGAAGCAAAACAATAAATGCATTTTACGTCAAGTATGTTTCGCAAACATCAAGAGAAATAAAAACAATTCATTTTGATTGTGAAAAAGATTCATTTGTAAAGATATTTTTCTAAATAATTATTCCAGCAAGCAGCCAAGATCATTCGGTGTCATTATTAATGATTATGTCTATTTTTAAATGCAGTAATAATAAAAATATGAGATAACAATATGCACTGTGTTTTGTGCAATGGAATTTATGATATGAATGTGCAAAATGTAATAAATTACTCTTCGTATGTTTATGCTTATAAAGCTAATTTTCATGTTACTGTTATTGTGTTGTAAATAAATAAACTGAGTAAAGTTCTCTTAATTTAAATAGATACAATTTCAGTTTGCTATAGAATTTAATAAAAAGATAATCACCGAAGCGTTGTTAAAATGAATTATTATACTTTCATTCAAACTATAAATTTTAATCCTTATTCTTTAAATTATAGCAAGACTTACTGTGTGAATAGAATAAAATGTCTTAATTAAATGTGAAAAGATAGTTTTAGATCTATTATTTCAATAAAATGTGAAAGGTTATTTGTAGCATGTCTTTTTACATTAGTTGTGTACAATAGGGGGAAAATAAAATACTAAACCGTATTTAAATATAAAAATCAAATGAAGTGCACTGATTACCCTTCGAAAAGAGCTATATATTTTCAGATAAGACAAAACATTTAGCTACTAAAACAACTAGATTTTACAGTAGAGAATAATTACAGCTTGTGAATAAATTTCATTAGTAAAATTGGCCTGAGAACAGCAAATTCATTAAAAATGCTTCATCTAACATATCATTTAATACAATAGACTTAGATAATTTGGTAAAGGGTTGCATTATTAAAATTTCAAGAATGCTGAAATGAAAGAAAGTACATTTTTATAAAGAATTTAATATCTTAAAAAGTTTTCCTGTTTATTCTGTGGGGAATTATTGTTTCTGAATTCAATTTTGTTCTAGCACCAAATTTTCATAATCACCTAACATTGACTTATTTCTAATTAAGATGAAAATAACACATGTTGGATATTTCTGAATGGTTTGAATTGATTTTGATTTTCTGTGTAACGAATTCTTTTATAGTGTTAACGTGGAATTCAAATAAATAATACAAGAACAATATCATCATCATAATGTTAAGAATATTAGTAAGGAAACATTGTTAGGAACACACACACACATTAAAAATATATAACGAAGTATGCTATTAACTGAAAGAATAAGTAATATACATGTTTCTAGGGATTTAATATAAATAATTAATTTTAGATTGAGTATATAACGTCTGTATTTTGTAATGAAAACACAAATAATAAAAAATAGTATCAATTAAAGGTACACAGAAATGCTTTTGTATTATTAGTTACATAAATGTTCGTATGATATCAAAACTGGCATTTTCAATATATCAGTAATAAAGTAGTTTAGTGCATGAAGTTTAATTATATTGTTTGCGAATTAGATAGTTACAATGTAAAGAATTTAGAATACCTTCTTAAAGCCATTTGGAGTTTTTGAAAGCTAAAAATTAAAAAAAAATATATTAAATTCAATTATAGATCAAAAGAAGAAGGAAGAATAATATGTTTTTTTTAAAAAGGGGGGAATCAGAATAGTACTTATAAGCGATAATGCCAATTCAATTATAAAAACAAGAGTAAAGTGTTTTAAATAAAGTATAAGTTTGAAAAGATATACGGTTTATTCCATAATTTTTCACAAAAATTAAAATTAAAATTTACAGGGGCGCGTTATTTGTCGAATATAAATTATAGCTTTAGAAATAAAGAGAAGATGGAGCAATATAAAAAAAAATAGATATTTTCACATATGTAGATACTTTTTATTTAAAGGAAACGACACACTTTATAAACTTTCACTATTAGATAAAATTGGAAATTCGTCCCATTCTTCTTCCGTTATATCTTCAGACACATTGAATTATGTTTCTTCTTTACCTTCTCTGTACTCTGATACATAAATAAATAATCATCTTCTGTTCCATCTTGATTGCTTTTTAATGACTTTTGAATTAAGTTATTACCCATTCAAACGCTATTTCTAAATTGCCATTATGCATATGGCTTTCTCTTGTAAATATTTCCCCTTTAATATCACCTATTTTATTTCTTTACACTTTATAGTTTTAGTTCTTAAAGTATACTGTTGTTCAAAAGCCTAGAATAATACTTCAAATAAATGACTTTGAAGGATAAGTTACATTACATTTCACATTTATTCGTTCATTGATTTCATGTTTTGCCATATCACGTTTGCTTGTTTTTGGAAAAAATATTCGGTAATAATATTATAATATATATGTTACCGGTAAAGTATGAAATACCGACAGTGTATAGAATGCCTAGGCATTCTATACAATGTCGGACGTTTTTAGGCAAAGTATGAAATATCAGATTTATTACATACTTTGCCTAGGCATTGAATAGAAAGCCTAGGCATTCTATAGAATGCCTATAGCTATTTAGGCAAAGTATGAAAAAAGGTCTGATAAGGATATTATATCAATAACTTATATTCCTAAAAGTACAAATGTTATATTCTGACAAAATAATGAGACTGTCTTTAAAAAATTATTGTTAAATTGTGATTTCGCTTATACTTGTATTCAAATTCCTTCAGAAGTTCCAAGTCGATAGAAACCATCCTATTTCCCACTCATTACAAGTGTCAATATATTGGCATTGGGGAAAAAAATCGAAGCTTTTACTACAATACCGTTTCTTAAATAAATTTCTGTTTTTTCTGGAAAGGTTCACAAAGGTGGATGTACAAGTTCAATATCATAACGTGTAACATTTTTGTATTTGGTTGAAAGTTTTTTCAGAATTCTATCACATCCCCAGAATTTGGAATTTAGTTTTGCTCTTGGCAAATTAAATTCCTAGAGCAAGTTCACATCGTCAGAGCTCAAGTACCTCCCTCTGGGAAGGAAACTGGGTGTCAAAATTACCGGCAGCAATTGGTATCGCCTACATGGTACCGCACTAAAAAGAGATACCAGGCCTTGAGAAATGTACTGGGTCTGAAAATGGTAAAAATACCAGTCTGCAGCCCCTTTGGAAAAAAAAGAGTCCGTGACGTAATACTGTATAGCAGTTCTTACCCACATTTTTATTTTCCGGATCGCTCAACGTTTGATAATTTTACGGTGGCCCGCTGAGGGTGGGACGTTGATTATTTATATTTTAAATTGTTTTGATTTTATAATTTACAGTAGAACGTCGTTTATCCGAATCAATTGAGACCGGACACCATTCAGATACGCGATTGTTCGGATAACCGAAAACCGAATGAGATCCATGCAGTAAATGAAACCGGACACTATACAAATATTGAAAATCATCCCATGTGGAAAACGTGCTAGAAGGAAAAGCAAAATAGATGCAAAATGTCGCATGAGTGAGTGAATATTAACGGCGCCCTGCTCAGCTACACGAGGGCTTTTGGCGACGGACTTCGTAATTTTGAACCATGGTCAAAATGGAATAGGAACCATGGACTAGGACGACACCTGAGCTGGAAGCCCCTCGCCTAGCTACCACACCAAAGAGAGGTTGTTTAAACTCTCAATAGATTTAACGTGCATCACTCCCCTACACGGCGGGTCTTCAGTGGCACTGGGTTTGAACTCATAACACACCAGCCCCATACCTTAGCCACTTGGCTACCACGGCCCTGGAAAATGTCGCAATTTTACGTTTATTGTGGAAAATAATCACTTATTTTTCGCTGTACCATTCTACACCATCGTTTTTTCACAGCAAGGTCTCTGACCAGGGGTTGGGGAACACTGTTTTATGGTACTGACGTCTTCTTTATGGTACTGACACCTGCTTTAACAGGTTAAATGAGTTTACTTTTATTTTCCGTAAACATCTCATCATATCTATTCAGCAACCAATAGTTCCTGGGTTCCTTCTTAGTATTCATTTTGGCATTTTGTATATCAGTTATTAACTTCTAGTAAGTAATTTCAGTTAAGAAAAAAAAACATTTTTTTTGGCAGCATCAACTCGAATTTTGGGTAACTAGCCGTCGAATAGTGGTTTCATGTCTATGGACCATGGATCGGAAACCTTTTAGCTGTTGCATGTTAAACCAATCTACCTATATGATTCAGAGAACCATATAGTAGAGCATTTTCGAAACAATTGAAAAATTTACAAATTTGTTGAGTAGTGCAAAGTGCCTCAGAGAATTGTACCGCGTGCCCCATGTGACACGTATGACATAGGTTGCCGACACCTGCTATAGACCATAGCTCTTTCTCCCACACTATAGCTTGCTCTTCTATCAGCCCCCTTGTGTTGGATCTCCAGCGAACCCATGCATTTGGCATTTTCAGGTAGCACAGGAAAAAATCAATTTTTTGTTGAACAAGTTTAAGTAAAATTGAGTATTTTGACATTTCCGAACAAACAAAAATGTACAACTAAGAGATTTTGAGCCTGAGACACGCATTAAAAGTTTTATGTGTTGCCAATTGACAATATTCGAAACGAATCTCAGATGTATTTCATACTTTGCCGGTTTCTCATTAGGCATTGTACAGAATGCCTAGGCAATGTGTGAAATAGGAATCATTTCATACATTGCCAGGTAGATTTAGGCATTCTATAGAATGCCGGATTTCATACTTTGTCGGTAACATATATCTATATAAGTAGTTCTACAAAAATATTTTTACTTTCTATTTACGTTTTGTTAGCAAACAAAAATTTTGATGCAACCTACATAATTATGCATAAATTGGTTCATTTGTTTGAGCTATTTAAAAGCTTGAAAGGCTACATATTTTGCATGCCTCGTAAAATTATGATCTAAGACATTCTGAATAACATTGAAAGAAACAAGTGTGATTAAAATTTAAAATCCTCTGAAGTAATAAATAAAATGACATTTTAAAAGTGTGATATATATATATATATATATATAAATGAAAAATTTGTCATTATCAAATATTGAAATTCCAGAGAAGAATCCAAGTGATGGAACTAAGAGGAAAGGTTTAGAGAAAAAAATGCTCTTGTGCTTAAGGGTGGAACTAATAATTGTCCCATCCAAAAGAAGATATTTTTCTTCAAATAATTCTTAGACATAAATAATTTATAATGTAAGTTGTTTTAGACGGGTTTTAAAATGATCTGCAATCATCTATACACAAATTAACAATTAACAAACGTATTAAAGAGCTCACAATTCTTAATATTTCAATCTCTCGTAAAGCTTCGCTTAACACCTAAGAATTGCACTTAAAGAGAGAGGTTAAACTAGTGTATTCTTTCACAAAATTCGTTGCTTAATTCTATTTCACCTTTTGCCCTAAGTGCCCTTAGATCACGAGTGAGTCGTTGGATTTAATTAAGAGTTCCTCATTTAATTTAACTCAAAAGAGATAATAAAGATGGATACTTTAAGTTTCTAACTATACACTTACAGTTGGGAATATTTAAGTTCACCAAAGTTAAATAACCAACATGTTTATACTTGTTTTTGAAAGGGTTAAAATTAATACCTACTTTTACAATCGCGGAATGTAAAGCAAAACAGAAATTTCTTTAGTACCCTTTTAGCAACGGAATAATCTAGATAATTTGTCATTTAAATACTAAAATAGAGTACCTAAAACTCGGCTTATTGTGGACTGAACGGTGATCAAATTTGTGAAAATGCCAGATTATCGAGAATTGCATTAAAAAAAATAAGTACGAGCTCTTTTGTACAGCAAAAAATGCTGTTCTGCTCTTTTATGTATTGTTTGTTTGAGAATACAACAGAAAATAAACTGATTAAATACCTTTAAACAATAATTTAAGAAAACATAGAGCATTTCATACATGAAAGTGTGAAAATTAATGAAGACAGTGTATAGAAATTTACCTGATTAGACACACTTCAGAAAAATAATTTGTGAAGGTATAAAGCTGTTTATAATGAAAACTAAGTAACTGAGACTACAAAAATTGGCTAGTTTTTTTTGAAGGAATGTGTTATGTCCTGTTGCCTTTCGTGTTGCACTCTGTGTGTTTACTGCTTCTTCGCGAACACGACGAAGGAACAGTAAGTCCATTCCTGACGCATCTTGTTCAAAATACTGAAGAGCGGTTTCTACAGCCTTTAGTCTCTCACTAAGTGATATTTTAAGAGTTTGTACAGTTTCTTCAATGGTAACGTGTTCACCATTTTCTTGCATTTTTTCATTAATTGTGACAACAACAATAATTTTGGGTTTTTTGTGACCTATAAGGGTGCTGTGTGCCAAGTTATCCAGACTGTCCGGTTAAAAGAGCCCACATTTTTGTCAATTTACGTAGTGAATTTAAAATATGTATTAGGTTCTGAGGGAAGAAAAAAGGAAATGTTTTTTTTCTTACCGGAAAAAATAATTCTATTTCTATATCCAAAAAATATTGTTTCTGAAACACTTAATAGTGCTCCATTAATATCATTCATTTATTTGAATTCTTTTTGTAGGAACTAACCTCATTTCCGTTTTTACTTTGGCTAACTACTTTTGAATATTTTTTCTGGAATGAATTGCTCCAATGAACTCACTTTTTAATTTTTATTTGTTTCCGAGAGATAATGATTCTCACTAAAAACGGATATCAGAAACAAGCAGTTATGAGTTGATGGATCAGTTCTGTTTCAATATGTTTCCAAATACTACATATATTCCTCACAAAGTGAACAACTATATCTTGTGTTCTGATTATTTTAATGGTGTGTGTGTGACATCCGATATCTACATTCCAATCCAAGGAACGTAAAATAGGCTTAATATCTTACTCTTATAGTTTTTTCTAAATATTTTAACATTTGATGTGAAAAACATAACTAAAATTTGAGATACTTTAAATAAAGATAAGATTTTCTTTTTTCAAATCGCTTAATCCGCTTTTCACGCTAAGTTCTTAAAAAAAAAGGGGGGGGGGAGGCAAAATGTATTAAGAATTTATTTGCATGAAAATAGAAAAAAAAATTAAAAACCTGCAACTGTTTTTGTAAAACTCTGTTTCAATATTTCTTGTAAATAAATAATTTTTTTTACTATACTAATCTAACAATTCGAAACACAAATTTAGGTTCAGTTTCATAGAATGTGTGAATCAGACCCAGATATATTTAAAAAACATTCTGTAAATAAAGTGATTATTCAATATTTTGATATTTTTAATGTATCTTATTTTTTATTAAGGAACAAAGTAATTTTGTTTTGAGCATTAATAAAAATGAAAAGAAATAGTTATTCGATCTAAGAATATACTAGTCTTACTGCAAGTTAATTTCATTTTGACTGCAGTATAAGTAGAAATTAATAAATGCATTTAAATTATCCGACTACGTTTGAAACTGTGATTTTCCAAAAGCGTACAAACGAATATTTTTTAAATGTTTAGTGTCACTCTGATTAAAATGCACGTATAAAATTGTTTTAAAAATATTTTGACAAAATTATTTAAATGCAATATTTTGGCAGAGAATGAACTTAGAACTACCTATTTTCCAAACATTCTCCTTTCATGGTAAAGGCGTCTATAATTAGTATAAATTGCCTATATTACGTTTAGACCTATGTGCAGAGTCAGAACGAGGGTTTTTGAAATATCTAAGTTAAAAGTGAATTTATCCATATTTGAATACATTAGATTAGAAAAAAATTAACACAAAAAAACCACTGATAATTATTTTAATTAATAATAACTGAAAATTAAGGAGAAATTTTCAAAAACACTAGCTCAGGCTATCTTCAGAAGTGTTAGCTATATATAAGCATATAAGCAAACTATTATTACAGAAGCATTTTTCATAAAGGGGGAATGTTTTGAAAATAGGTAATTCTAAGATAATTTTTCACCGAAGTATTGCGTCGAAGTAATTTTTTACTGGAATAATGTTCTTAAAACAATTTTATATCTGTATTCTAATCTAAGTGACACAAAGTATTTAAAAAAATATTCTTTTATATATATATATATATATATATATATATATGGAAGAAATTTATATAAAATATAGAACATAACAGGAAATAAAAAAATATATATAAAAAAAAATTAAGATCAAATCTAATGAAATACAAAAAAGAACCTAGCGAGTCAAAATGCAATTTCAGACTTAGGACCGAATAAGTGGGGTTAAACTAGTTTGAAGGCGCCAACCTTCCCCTTTGCACTCGGTAGGAAAGACCAAAATAAAATAAATAGAAATTTAAAGTATAAAAATTCTAAGTATAAAAAATCCAAAGTATAAAAAATCTCATAGAAATATGAAAGAACAACCGACTATAAGCAAAAAATTGTCCCAAAATGTTTAAGCAGAAAAATATCAAAAGAATTACCCAGTAAAAGGATTCTTCCAAAAAGATTTTAAAACTTCTGCTCACAGAGCTTATTCCAGGAGATCGAACACTCTTGAAACCGATGGAAAGCTTTTATATGTTGTGAAAATATATATATACTAGCTCTACGCTGCACCGTTGCTGTGGCTCAGTCTGGTTAAATGAAAAACGAGAGCGGTCATCCAGTCAATTGTGAATCTTATATTAGCATAATTTTCTTAATGGATAGTCGGTTTAATTACAGAAATGGAGGCTGAGAACTTAAAATTAATTTGAGTTTTAAAACATGAGGAAAAACTGTTGATTTCAAATTATTTAAAGATTCAATCAGACAATGAAACACATTGCAAATCACAAAATATATAAGAAATAATCATTAATATTATCAATGAAATCCCAAATATATAAGAAATAATCATAAACAAAAATCAGATAAAAATCCCAAAAATATGTAAGAAACAATCATAAGCAAAAATTAATTAAATGCAAATCACAAAAATAAATAAGAAGTAATTTAAATAATAAATTAAATGCAAAAATACATAAATAGGTTCATGCAGTTTATAAAATAGTAATAAACATAGAAAAATTAAAAATAACCCAAAACTAATAAAAAAAATTACATTAATTTAAATTTAAAAAAAAAACAGTCTTAAACAGTTAAAAATATACAAAATTAATCCCAATTACATATCAAAGAACAAAAAAATTGATAAATATGACAACCAATAAACTTAACAATAGTAAAAATATATAATAATCTGGAAAAAACTATGTGTAAAGCTTAAATTTCAGCATTCAGAGCGAATCGTGACATTGTATGACATCATAACACCAAAAAAATCACTTAAAAATTTAATTTAAAAAAATTTACAATGCATTTTGAAATAAAAAGTACATAAGAACCTGACCGGAGTCAAATGCAACGTTGTGTCAAAATTTCAGATAAATCCATGCAGAACTTTTTGAGTTATGGAAGCGTACACAAACCAACATAACATTTTTATATATATATATATATATGCTTTTTCAAAACTACGTAATAATTACAACGTAGTCGGGTATATTAGTTTTTTAAAATTTATTTTAAATCGACAAAAACTAATCTGAATATAAAAGTTGTATTTGTATTCGTCCAGCAACGCTCATTTAAAAGCATTTTTAGAACGCTTTCTTTCTTTATTGATCCAATTTAAGAATCAGCAGAGTTGTGGAAATAAGTACTCCGTTAACACTAATTGTGCTACCCTGTTGTAATAGTTGGTTTTACTTTCGTTTTTCTGGCTTTCTTTCTTTTTTATTTTTTGTCGGTTGAAACAATAGACATCCGTAGTTGGTTTATTTAAATTCGATGTGATTTATTGCAATTGAATTTTAATATTGTTTTATTCATTTAAATATAATTTTAGTTTGAGAAATACTCAAATACTAAATGACGATATAATAAAAATACATGCAT
Organism: Trichonephila clavata; assembly: GCA_019973975.1. Taxonomy (NCBI): domain Eukaryota; kingdom Metazoa; phylum Arthropoda; class Arachnida; order Araneae; family Nephilidae; genus Trichonephila; species Trichonephila clavata. The sequence goes on from BMAO01007161.1 coordinate 22,459, forward strand.
TTATGAAGGATGTTAATACATGCAAAATAAATATAAGATATTACATATATTGTTCTCATATATCTGTACAAGTCAATTAAAATTATTTAAGTTTTTTTCACAATTTTTTCCTCTATGTCATTTTTTTAAAAATATTTTCTAATCGTATAGAACTTTCAATACAATGAGAGAGCTGATGCAATTCAGTAGGCATCTCACATTTGTGGGCGAAAATAATCAGATCTAATGAAGAATTTCTGTGTTCTGATTCCACAACACACTGCGTAACAGTTATTAAAGGTTTTGCACATTAAATAGGATACTCTATGTGGGTGAGTGAGATTTCAACTAAAGAATCGTGCTAATAATCTGAATGTAGTTTCGAATTTTGTTTCAAATATCGTGATTCCCATATCGTATTTGATACCCAATTGAGAATACGGAAAAGTATACATTTGAAATGTGTAAGTGTGTATATATATATATATATTTGAAATATTTTTATATGTGTACTACAAATATTCTATAAATTTTTTTCCAATTTTATAGACAATTTCATTTATTTATATTTAAAAACCACATTTCTTCTTAATCGCACAGCCTAATGTCGTTAAATTTTCTAAACTAAAATTTAGTTTAATTTTTAAAATAAATGTAATGTTTAATTAATTCATGCGAAATATTAGTTACAAGTTCTATCACCTATAAACTTTACTACTGCATTGTTTATTTTCAATTAACTAAAGCAGTGATCCTCAAACTGTAGGGCGCGCTCTCCTCGGGGGGTGGGCGTTGTAATCCTCTGAGAGAGGCGCAAGCATATCGAGAAGTAGAAATTAAAAGATTATTTTAAAAAATTATTAATTTTCTGAACGAAGCAAAACAAAATACATTCTGACTCAATAAAAAATAAAATACACCGTGGCATGCTTATCGCAATCTGTAAGAATTTAAAAATTAGAAAGGAAAAGTATTCTTTTGCTTAAAAGTATATAACTTACTTAAAATATCTATTACTTTTAAAGTATAACAGTGTAAAATTAAACACTTATCCTGGTAATTTGAATGGTTTCTAATTAAGGTCGTATTGTACTTTTAGCATCACAAATCGAAGTACATTATTAAAACATGCAACACTGTTATTGTATGGATAGAGGGTGCGATGAAAATTACTACTGAAATTGGGTCACATATACTGAAAGTTTGAGAAGCACGGAACTAAAGTTTTCGACTTCCCTTTCTTTGTAGACTTTCTTAAGGAAATCGCTCCGCTTTCTTAAAGCAGTCTCTTAACAATTGTATTCATAATTTGTGATCAAGATTTTTCCTTCATCAACAAAATTTTAAGCAATTAACGGAAATATGTCAACACAGAAAAAATCATTATGTCTGGAAATATCAAAATAACTTTTATTTAGTATTGATCTATGTAAAAATGCTGTAAGGTATCATTGGAACTTTTCTTCTCAGCAAATATTCTGCTGTATCCCTTGATTCTCACTTTATTGTAAGAAGTGCGGTTTTTTTTATTATCTAAATCACTCTTTTCACAAAATTGTGTAAAACACTCAATGTTGTCATGGAACTTAATTTTTTAGGAAAAATGTTATATTCATGAATTTCGATCAACTTTAAATAAGTTATTCCTTCATTTTTTGACTACATTTAAAAAACCGAGATTCCAATGTTTCATTGAATATCATTACATGTAAATTATTTCAGGTACTTTTCTGTTTCGCCAGCATAAGCGATAATTTCGCCAAAAATGATACTACGGACACCAAACGGAATATTCATACTAGTAATTTTTTATGACTAATTTTCAAAACAAGGCAAGGCGTGGTCTTCTCTTATCACTATTGGCTTTATCATAATAGATCAGAACTGGATGGAAAAAACAATAAAAAAACATTTGTTAAATTTTTTTTTTCATTTGTTAATTTTGTGTTGTCTCCAATTAAGCCTGCTTGGCGAGATTTGCGTCGGCGAAATGGTAAAGTATCCTATTTGGATAGCAAAATAACGCTACAATAACAAATTGAGTAGAAATTTTTTTTTAACAATTCAGATTAAAAAAAGGCAAATTAAAGTATCAAAGCTTTAACAACATCTTTAAGATTGGATATATGCATAAATTATGCACTATAACTTATTCTCCAACATTATTAATAATTGTTCTCCTGACTTTAATTTCAAATGATTTTTTTTAATTCGAAAAACTTGGTAAATGATAAATATTTTACTTTATATTTAAATTTGATTTCTAAAGTAAATTTTTACCTTCATAGAAGTGCATTCAGACTCACTTTTAATGTTACATAATTTTCATTAGGAAAGAAATCTTCATAAATTATTTCTCATTTTTAAGTAGTAAATTCCACATCCCTTATTAAACTAGCTTTTTTTCAAAGCTAGACTTTCTTCAATATATAATTCAAACTTTTCGCGTGTTTTAGTAGCAAAGGGTAACTGTACAAAAATTTTAAAAAAATGAACTGTAAGAATTTTGTTATTGTGATAACAAATAACAATAACAATAAATTTCCCAAAGATAATTTATTAACTTATTGTATTTTTTAAGAATTTTTTTTGTAACGTTGAAAAATTTAGATACGAAATTACACTAGGAACAAAATTTCATATGATTTCATTTTGGATTTTTAAGTCGTATTTTATTATTTAAGTCGTTTATATTAATATGTATCCATGATTTCAAATGAATATTTTAACTAAGATCAGTATGATAATACTATCGTTTTAACAGCAAACATTTGTAATACTGTTTCTAGGTATATCAGAATTCTATTAAAACTTCCATCATCATAAAAAAGGAACATAAGTTTGATGCTTTTATGTAGGAAGGAAAATTAAGAAAAATATGAACTATAAATTCAAATAAAATAACCATAAAAACTGTTTTTAAGCATTATTCTTTAAAGAAATAAAAGTTGGGAAAATAAAAAAAAATACATATATAATTGGAAAGGATTTTTTTCTTTATCATTGTCATATGTATATTTCCCTGTTTTTAAATCAGAAGTTTCACAATTCAGATATGAAAGAAATCTCTGAAGAATATATATGGTTAGAATAAAAAAAAAGATCTATTGAATCTATAAAAAACTTGCTCTACTATTGAACAATAATAAATATTAACTTTTGGTATCTTTCAACGCTATTTGTGGTAGTTTATTCATGGAATAAAAAGCTTCGGAAAAAAATTTTCCTGAAAGGGAAGAAATGTCTAAAGGCAAATGTTTGGCGGTGGAAGATGTACAGCTTTAGAACATGATTAATAGCTTTGAGAAAGTAAGGAAAAACCTGCAGTTGGAAAAATAGACAGTGGCACAAGTCCAAAAAACTCTAGAATATTCTTTTATTCCAGAAAAAAATGAATTTTATAAAGTATTACCTACTTTGTTCGTCATCTGTGGCTGAATTTTATTCAGGTTACTAAAATGATTTTTTTTAAAAATAATGTATAAAAATGTAATTAAAGCATAAATTTTTTAAAATCTTTTTTTTCAAAGACGAATAAATAAAACACTAAAAGGGCAATGACTCGGTTGTACAGTAAAAATGCTCGCATATTTTCAGAAACAAGCGTACTTTTGGGCAATCGATTTTGAAAAAAATATGGAACTTTGGTTTGCCCCACAATTTTACAGAATATGTTTATCTAAGTCTAAAGAAAGCTTCATACTGGAGTTATTTACATAAGAATGCTAAATCATTCGAAATTAAATAAAACAACAAATCACACACATACAGTCATATATGTATAACCACTATTTTTAATATACTCATACCATACGAGTTGAATCCTCTGTTAAGCGATTATCGCCAGCTTGGTAAATAATTGAGGAAGTTCAAAACAGGAAAAAAATCTTTTGGTACAATTGTTTTTTTGCGTCACCAAATGTGTGTATTGAACTAGGATTCACTACACACTTTATGTATAAACCCAATGCACATATTTTCTTACATTATTGAATGAAATATATGATTAAAATAAATTTTGATTCAAACTAATCTGTACCAAAAATATTTTGTGTGTTCCTTAAGTAAATGTTGAAAGGTTTTTTGAGCAAACTACATTACAGTTATATAAATTTCATTACGATTGCAATCATGAAGTAATGGTATTTACTTATTATACTGTCCACCAATTTCGTTAAATGGAAAGACTTCACCAATTAAAATAAAATATTGCCAAATGCTAGTGTTATTAATTCCGCTTTCGAATGTGCATATCGTAGCTTTTGGTGAAGCACTTTGATCTGATGAAATTGGTCAACGGTATAATACGAATGTACCGAAATAACATTATTTCAGCAACTTAAAGTCAAGTAACTTTATTTTGCTCAAAGATAATCAAAAATTGAATGCCAATACAGTAGCAAAAAGGGAAAAAAGATTACGGTTAATACAGCTTCTCTCAAACTGTGGGGCGAACCCCCCCCCCTTAAGGAGCGTGACAACTCTACGAGGGGTGCGCGAGCATATTGAAATGCTGAAAACAAAATATCCTTAAAAATTACTAATTTACTGAAAATAAACATAAAAATACATTCTGACATAATAAAAAATAAATTACACATTTACACTGATATAATACACCTATAAATGTATCAGTACTGCAAAATAATTTTTTTTATAATTAATATAACAATACAAATTTAAGAACAAGTTTAATAATTACCAGTGTCCCCATGGAATTGTTATATATTAAATTTTTGCACAAATTAACACTTATCTTGATAATTAATACGGTTTATAATAAATCCCTTAACTGTCGAATAAAAGTTACGCGATTCGTTGCCCAACGCCAACCGTTTTTCACGTAGGCTCGCGTATATGATGTACTGGAGGGGGAGAAAAGGAAAAAATAAGCAAATAATCTGAAATAAATAAATCCTATTCATGCATTGTCAAGGTCCTTTTATTGCATTCCAAAGACTTCAGAATAATGTTATAGATAGCACTGTACAGAAAAGATCGTACTTTAAAAAGATGTATATATACGTTCGGGGTAATTAACACTTTGGCTGAGTGAGACATTTTATACGTTGGGGGTACTTAAGAGGTTAAAGTCGTATTGTAGCTTTAGCCCCGATGTATAGTATTATTGAATTAAATACATTTTTATTGTATGGGGGGGGGCATGGAAATGATTAAATATTGGGTCGCAAATATTGTAACTTTGAGAAGCACTGGCTTAATACATTATTGAATTGAATCCTAGAAATTATTCAGTATAAGTTTTTTTACTGTCAAAGTTGTCATTATTTTGATTGTATGTATCGTTATCGTTATTAGAAGTTTATATTATTAATTTATCTATAACTTGCTTCTTTTAGCTTTTTTCGGTTATATTTTAAATGTTTTTTAATTTCATAAATCGTACGAGACGAGAACGATCGAGTTTTAACTACTTCAAGTGACTTCCAGACTACTCATTATTCTACTCAGATTTTTATTCCTTAAAATGAGCGCGATGGGTATTTCTATCTCTTATAATAAACATTCTAAAAAAGTCAATTGAGGTTGTATAGATAAAACTTCTTTGTATCCATGTCCACACACACGCACAAAATTTTTATAATTTATTTTTATTATTCTTTATTTTAAGTAATGATCAGTATAAAATAGAAGGTCAAAAAGAAGAAATGTTTTTTAGCCTTTGTGAACAGAATGAAATGAAGACTGAATACTTCAGTCTTTAAAAGAATTGAAAAAGAACATTTCTGGTAGAAATCTTAGACAACAAAATGTAAAAGAGCAATTCAGGCAAAGAAGATTACGTTTCAAAAAGCTCCAGTTGCGAAATATACATGACAAGGGAAAGAATAATCGAACTATATTTCATCCTTATAGAAATATGTAAGTCCTAAAGGAAAGCGGCAAATCATAAATCAAGCGAAATGAAGTGCCTTAGGAATGTTCGGTTCCATTTTTATTTGCCCTTCTTCCGCCTCCACTTTTTCTTCTTTTGTTATAAAGGAAGGAAAAGAAGGAAGCAAGGAAGAAAGATATTTTGGGTTCTATTTCCGAAAGTGATAAACTGAATGCGATAGATGCTGATCACATTAATTTTTGTGTTTGTAATTTGTTTGTTCATTAAAAAAAAACATTATAAATTTATTTTATTTATTATTTATTTTTTGTGTAATTTAAATAGAGAAATATTAATTTGTTTTCTGGGTTTACTTTTTTTAAATTTCTTCTTTACTTTATTGAATCAAAAATTAATGTGTGTGAAACAAGTAACTTGACAAATTTTGAAGTTAATCATCTAGACTGTCAAAATGCTCCATCTAAATTTAAAGCATGCGTGAAATTATATCTGACGTATTGGTCCATACTCCCTGTAACGGATTGAGGTGTGCTCCTAAAATTAATTCGGTTATATTTAATGTTATTAAATTTTAAATTGCCACTTTTTTTTCTTCGAAGGTAACACACGATGCGTATAAATGAAATTTACTACAAAAAGTTGATTGAAATAGAGCTGGATACAATAGTATAAGACAGGGCGAAACTTTATGGTCAACGTGTCATTTTTTTTCTAAAGAAGGTGTTTAATGAGGTACAAAAGTGCCGTCAAACAATTTTGACTTGTAGTTATTGGGAAAATACTTAAACTAAATACTAACAACTCAAAAATCTTTAATTACTATGAAGAAATACATTTCTAACTGTATAGTAGTAATATTTTAATAGAACGTGTAATTCAAATTACAGTAACATTAGTGTGACTTCTGTTGTTGCAGATTAGATGACAAAAAATTATATTAGGATTGTAAATGTTACTTTTAGTAAAATGCATGCTGAATTGAAGTCATTTGCCAAATGGTTTCTAAGCAAGTTTTAATGTTATTCATCTCTGAAAATGACTCTCAGGCATAGGTAGATGTAAACATGGTTATAGCATGAGACAACTTCTTTAAACAGTTAAATGTGTTTGGAATCCGTTTTACAGACGATGTTCTACGTACCACTGTTACAGAATTTAAAACACATACTGCTTTGTTGCCATTACTAATCATGCCCTATTTCTGGGTCCACCAAGTTTGAAATTCTCTGTTACACTTACTATCTTGAAATATTATTTATTTATTTGCTGAACTAGCTGTGCTAAATAACAGTTAATAATCGTAAATATAACATAAATTAACTTTAAATTACAGTTGCATCAACGAAATTTACTATGCTATGCGCAAGGCAATAACAAAAGAGTGTGCTCCTCGCAACCCTGCGACCAACTCGCTTGCTCAACTCGCAACGTGCTTGCCACTCGCGTTTATTCTACTTACTTACTCGGGAGAATCAAGCCCACCCAAGGGCTTTCGAGCTTTGAATCGACCCTCCGAGATGTTAACTTTATTAAGGTAAACAGTGACATCAATGCCACGTTGGTTCAGCCTCCCTGGTATAGGAGCTAGTCACTGCCAGACAACATTTTGAAGCGTGATTCCATTAATTCAAGTGTATACGGATTTATTTATCTGAAATAGTACGGATTCATCTGAAGTGATGCATCTGATCTGCATCCTATCTCTTACTATTCTTCGCAATTGGATAGCCAAAGCTATGATCTTCTGAACATAACCTCAAACTTCTTATATAAAAAAATTCATTTTGATCACTGTGTTCGCAATTTGTTACGACTACAACATCTGCATCAGCGTCGGGTTTGGATCAAGACCTCTCAGATACGGATTCTTCCTAGTTACCCATTTAGATTTTGCGGATTTTGTCCCAGCACTGATGACAATCCAAAATGCATAGTAAAAAAAAACTAAAGATTAAAAAAAATTTCTGAAAAATTGAGCAAATAAGAGACAAAATTGATTGAAAACTCAGATTTCTGCTAATTGAGAAGATGATGAAATCACAGTACGGAATGTTGCCATTTCTGCTACATGCTCCGGTTTTGAATGAAAAATGATTTGGATGTCTTGCCGGGTTATTTCAGCACACGCTACCTGCGCACAAAATCTATATTTCGCTGTATAGCAGGGGTAGATGTACGTCTCATCAGTCCCTCAATTATTGATCCTACGTGTTCGATAGACTTACATTAAAAAAGTCAAGTTAAGATAGAAATATAAATCACGATCGAAGAAGTCTAAGGTATTACGTGTGTCATGTAATCATGCATTGTCTTGCGTAAGAAACCTCAGTTAAAATCTGTTACAAAAGAAGAAATAACAGCAGCTCCAAAAGTTTGATATATAGCTCTGGTTGCACTTTGTGGTGGCAAAGCGTACTGGGGGAAGAGGGGAATACAATGACATCTGAAATCAATGAATGACCAGTATGGTGTTGCATAAGGCAACAGTGAAGCTGCCTTGCTTCATGGTGTCTCTCGACTCTATATATCTCATCTTGATACTAAAAGGAGATAAGTGATTCTAGCTTTTAAAAAGAAGTTGATTTGCCTTATTTGAGCCATAATCAATTATTTATACAAGCTGGAATATAAACCTTGATTCTACAAAAATCAGAGAACTTAATGCACACTTACATCACTTTATTTGAAATTATTTGTAACAGCCTCTTTCATCGGCCTATTACGTCACTGGCACAAATTGTGTGCGCGGAAAATCTGATTCATAACTATAGATCTTCTACATATAATTTAAGTTTTTTTATGTTTTCTCTAACGCTTGAATTTCTAAAATTTCACTTGTGAACTTAGAGAAATATCAATTATTTTGTTAAAAACTTTCTTAAATTTAGTTTCAGGTTAAATAAGAAGTGCATCATGCAGTGGGTACTAGTCCAAGTTGTAATTGACGAAAACGAGACCGCGGAGATGCCTTAGCTAAAGAAGCAAGAAAACTATATAAACAATGGTAAACTACCTTTTGTAGTCACACGGAACGATGCAAATTCAGTGACAAGGTCCAGATTCATTGACAAAACTGTAAATTATAAATACCAAATTTCTGAACTACTCATCTCAAATAGGCCTTAGCTAATACCCTCACCAAACTCAGGACACGTCACCTGAGGGGGATGAAAATCCACAATGATGGAACACGAACGTGTCTTCAATGTAGGAACTTTCCTGACACAGTACTGACGCCTGATTACCTGTTCTCCTGTCTTGTCATTCTGGCGATCTTGCAGATAATTAGTGATTGGCCTCAAAACGATCTATATTCGTACAACTATATGGGCATTGTCGATGCATAGTCCTATATGAAAATAACTTTCCATATCCATAAACACAACTAATCAATCAACTGACTTTAACTTTCCCAGATTTTAAGTTTTATTTTAACATATATATATATATATATATATATATATTAGTTCCTGCCAATTAATACATCTTTAATTGGCAATAACCTTTATAACATGCATTCATAGAAATATATTCATTTATATATTGTTTATCTAATTATTATCATACATTTGTAACAACATCTTCATCTAAATAGACGCATATCTATTATCTAAGTTATCAATTGAGAATTGTTTTTCTATATTCTAATATCTAGTTACTTCGAAATCCAATCTAATTATATATATTTTCGATAATTTAATATTTAGCTACAATAAACAAGCAGTAAAAAAATCAAATAAAAAATTTTTGATAAGAATAAAATGCTGTACAACCATCACCTGAGAGTTAAGACAAACAAAAGTTACAATTCGGTTCCATGAAGAGATATAGAACTAATCCATTGAAATATTGAATGAGAAAAGTGGGTTGCACCAAAATGCAATTTAAAAAAGTAGCATGTGAATTATATTTTACCCTATAGAAATATGTAACATCTAAAGAAAATCATAAATCAAGGAAAATGAAGTGTCCTAGAAATGTTCTGCGTCGCTTTTATTTGTCTTTTTTTTCTGATCTTATTCATCCGTTTTTATTAACAGAGAAGTTTTTTTTCTTCCTTTCCTTTTCCCAAAAGGCGAAAGAAATAGTGCAATAGATATTGATCTCGTCACCTGAATACGAGAAAGTGGTCAGACTTTGGATTTCCGATTTATATCTGTTGTCAGACGTTGCACGAGTTGGGGTCGGTTTTCTTTCCGATATTTTAAAGTAACGCCTTTTTTATATAAATTTTAGTACGATCCTATGCTTCTTTTCTTATGTTTCAAATGGTCATCGATTTCCTAATCCTCCCACTTTTAAACTAGAAAAATGTCATTTTTTTCTGTCACATAAACTTTTTTTATAAGAACCGAATATGATTTTGTAATGATATGAGGTATTTTTATAATAAAGGTTTTTGAAATTCAGCCCTTATTTTAAAAAAAAAATGAATGTAAGTAAGTGATTTTTTTCACAAACTAAGCAGAAGCCAGAAACTACGGTTATTACTTTCAGTTTCAAATCGCATTTTCAGCTTTTGCAAATATCAAGGCAATTTACTTGGCCAAAATGTGACAGAATGTCACCTCATTGGCTAATATTTACGAAAAATACGGGAACTTTGACAATCCCATTCATGTGTGTTGAAAATGTTTCAAGCAAATCGGAATATAAGTATATTGTTACGTTTGTACAAATATATTTTATTGATATTTTTGTTCCTTGTACATTTTTAGATAGCTACTCTTTCTTATATTCATAAACTGATTTTCAAAGTAAGTTTGATTTATAAGGAAATGAAAGTATATAAAAATTTATGCAAATGTGAGAAAATTTTAGAGATGTTTCAAGCACATGTAGAAATTTAAGAAGAATAAATCTCTATTTGACTTTTTATATCCAAGTTAAATTTCCGTTTCCAATATTTCACTTATAGAATTTACCTTCTACGCGTAACAAGGATTAATAATGAGAAATGGAGCAACATGACATAAAATATTGCAATTATATTCAAAGACAATATAGGTCAAAAATAAGATAACCTCAGTCGTACAATAGAAACAACCTCTTAGCCATAGGAATCAGGAATGTAGGACAGCGTTTCTCAAACTGTAAGGGTGAACCTACTTGAGGGGCGTGATATCCTGTAAGGGTAGCGCGAGCATTTTGGAAAGACGAAAATAAAAGATTTAAAATAAGTATTAATTTACTGAAAGGTAATTAAGCAAAATTTATTCTATAAAACAATTTTCATTAACCACTTCCCTGTTTTATCCGAACACAACTCGTGCGATGGAAACAGCACTTCCCTGATTTGCCCGATTTTTTTAAATCTCTAATCCTCTGATTTGCCTCGATTTTTTGCTCGTTTAGTGTGCAATGCTTCTAACAGATGTTTCTAGTAGCCGAGTAAAGTTAGGATTACAATAAAATGTCTAAACCGGTTTCAAGGTTAGGTTTTAATGCATTATTTTAGACTGGATAAGGAGGGAATTTTCTTTTTATACATTGGTGACCACAAACTCTGTGAACACTATTTCTTTTAAATTTGGATCTTAAAGTAGAAGAAAAATGAGTGATTATGAGAGGCTCATGCAAGAAAATAATTCTGATATTGACTCAGGTAGTGAGTCTAAAATTTCTGTAAATGATTCGGGAAGCAATGAAAGTTTGTTTTCGGACTTTTGTGATATAGATAAAAGGGATATGCATCTCACAAATTACCCAATGACAAAAAAAAAGCAAGAAATAATACAACGAAATATTCTTCCATATTTTAGATACAACATTGTGGAATGCTTTCGTTTTATATCAGAAACTGGGAGGAAAATTATTTCATTTGAATTTCAGGCTTGATATTATAGATCGCCTTTTTGAAAGACGAGGGGTGGTAAATGAGAAAAAAAGGACGGACTATTAGGAATTTTGCCCAGACGCTTATGATTGACAGAAAAAAACTTTTTAGAAGAGACTCCTCTCACCGCGGCAAAAATTGAGACCAACAAGGCAATGTTTTGTGTGTTATTCGAAAAGAAATTATTTTGGATAACGGGTGAAAAAGAAACACGATATTTTCGTCTTGATTACGATAATGGACTATACTTATCTTCCTGTTTTAAAATTTACCTCACAAAAACAGAATTTTAAGAGAAAAATTAACTGCATTATTATCTTTTTAAATCTAATATACATTTCTGTAATGTTCTTTTGAGTTTGCTTATTCTTCGGAAAAAAAGCCATCTTTAAGGAAAAATATGTTTTTTCAAAGGAAATAAAAATAATCATGATTCTCTTTAAATGCAATATTTATAACATTTCTGACTGATAATTTGAGTTTATATAATTGATTTCATCATAAAAATGTTTATAAAAAATATGCTGATTTTTTGACATAATATGACAGAAAAAAGAAACAGTTAAGTGGTTAATCATAATAAAAATTAAATACACATTTAAATTGATATAATACACTTATAAATATATCAGTACTTCACAATGTTTTTAATAATTAATTTTTTCCAATATTCAACTAAAAACAAGTTTAATAATTACTAGAGGTTCTTATAGGCTTGTCATGTACAAAAAATAATACTTATCTTGATCATTTGAATGATTTATAATTAAAGTCGTATTGTGGTTTTAGCATCAAAGTATATTTTTATTGCATTCATATTGTATGGGATGGGGGCGTGATGAAAGTTATGATTGAAAATTGGAATGTACCTCGTATATCAAAATTTAACAACAAAAGCTAGCGTAATCTTTTGAATTATCATCTATTTTTATGGAAAGTGAAATAATGTGCAAAATGGGTCTAGTTTTTAAAAAATAAATTGTCAGGGAATTAAAAATTACTCCCAGTCGATAAGTAATTTCGATTCTCTATTTTTATATAACAGGGCTATTTTATTCTGTAGTTTAAATGACGATCATTTATATATAACATCAGTGTACATATTATATATATATATATATATATATATATATATAGTGCCTTCTTTTGTATTTCCATCTACCCTTCAGTTAACTACAACGCAAACATTATTTACGTAATAATTCGGTCGAGTAGCTTTCTAGTTCTTTTTTCTTCACTCTTTCTGAGAACTAATGGTGCCGCTTTGGGTATAGATATCGAAAATAAAACACCGAGTTTTATGTTTTACGACCAATAATAACCCTATCATAAGAAAACAATGCCAATAGAATGATTCGTATGTAGAAAATATTGTCTGTATTTCTTGGTCATTGTTTATATTTCATAAAAGTATTTCTTGTACTATATGTGTTGGCACATATTCCCTGAATTCTATTATATAAGCCTCAATTATGCATTATATTTTAGTAGTAAATTTAAGGAAGTAAGATTTGCATATTATGAAATTTACTGCAAACTAAATACAACCCTTGGGGAACTACCGTTTACATTTCCTTGAGAAATAATTTGCGATACATATATTTAAAAATAATTTATATATTGACATATATTTTAAAATACCGTATTATTGCTTTATAACTAGTACTTTATAAAAATAAGCCAATATTGTTTGTCAATCTATAATAAGATAACAATTTTGTAGTTGTAAGTAGTTAAACTTTGAATTCAGCAAATACACTACTGGTCATTAAAATTGATACACCAAGAAGGCGACATGCTACATATGTTAAATTTAAACGACAGGAAGAAGGGGGTATGATATACAAATGATTGGCTTTTTAGCGCATTCAGGCATAGCAGGCGCCGGTAGTGACACCTGCAATGTGTTTAAATGAGGAAATTGTTCAGCCGATTCCTCATACACAAATTGCATTTGAACATCGTTGCCTGGTGAAAAGGTGTTGTGGTACTTTGTGTAAGAAGCGGAAATGCGTACCAGCAAGTTCCTGACTTCGATAAAAGTTGAATTATAGCGTACCGGGATTGTAGTTTATCGTATTGCAGTATTGCCGCTCACGTCAGTCGATATCCAAGGACTGTTAGCAGAACATGGAATCGATGGATCCAGTACGGTAATACGGAACACCTTGCGGGATCTCAACGGCCCCCTAACCCTAGCAATCGAGAAGACAGGCGTGTTACTCGCATGGCCTTAATGGATCGTGTAGCTACGTCACGAACCCAGAGTCAGTAGGGTCGTTTGCAAGACAACAAGTGTCTGTACAACGACGTTTTCATCAGCATGGGCTCTCAGCTCGGAGACCAGGGCTGCCGCTACCCTTGACTCTGATTCACTGACAGGAGCGTCTTCAAAGGTGTAATCAAGAATGAACCTGGAACCACGAATGGCGAGACGTCATTTTTTCAGATGAATCTAGGTTCTGTTTACAGCATCAAGATGGTCGCATCCGTCTTTGGTGGCATCGTGGTGAACGCACATTATCAGTGTACATTTGTCATCGGCATACTGGCCCATCACCTAGCGTGATGGTATGAGATGCTATTAGATACACGTCTTGGTGTTTTCTTGTTCGCATAGACGGCACTTTGAACAGCGCACGTTATATTTCTGGTGTGTTATGACCCGCGACTCTACCCTATATTTCAGCAGAATAATACGTGATCGCATGCTGCCGGTATTGTACGAACCTTTCTTGATACGGAAAATGCTCGGCATTTGAACTGGCCTGCACGCTTACCAGATCTCTCTCCAACAGAAGACGTCTGATCCATGGTTGCCGAGCCATTGGCTCGTAACCATACGCCAGTCACTACGGTTGATGAGCTGTGGCATCGTGTTTAAGTTGTATGATCATCTGTACTTGTACATGCCATACAATCTCTGTTTAACTCAATGCCCAGGTGTATAATTGCTGTTATTCTTGCCAGCGGTGATTGTTCTGGGTACTGATTTCTCAAGATCTATGCACCCAAATTTCTTGAAAATTCAATCACTAGTTATTTTCAGTATAACATATTTGTCCATTAAATATCATTTTATTACCATTTATTATTAAAAAATAGAAAACTTACCGCTCTATGTCTGAAAAAATTAACTGAATTAAATTAACTAAAACACCTAAAATAAACTAAAGTAATTAATTAGAAAACGATGTCTACTTTGATATATCCATTTTTACAAAACATAGCGAGAAGAGCTTAGAAGAATGTTCCACGAAAAAAATTTAAATTTATTTACACTAATTTAAATAAAGTCGACTGGATTACGTAATTGGTTAGGCAATAGCCTTGAAAGCCCAAGTCTGCGGGTTCGACCTTGCCCATGTTTGTGGATTTTCATGATGAAAAATTCTAGCGTCCATCTTCTATGATTATGTGACATGAGAAAGAGACATTGAGTGCCTGTTTGACTTAGATGGGACGCTTTCGCATCGTCAGAGCTCAGATGCCTCCTTTACAGAGGGAAATGGCTTCAAAATTACTTGGGGTGATTGGTATATCATCTATATTGTGCCACTCTAAGAAGAGATACCAGCTCAAGGAGAATGTTCTAGATCTGTAATGTAAAAACACCCTTCCGCATCCCCATAAGAAAAAAAAATGGTTAAATATAAACATAACTGCTTGGAAAGTTAAATTTTTGATTTAGCGGCGAAGTCCGATTTTGTTTTCATATTTACTTGCTGTATAGTTTTATTCCGTTCTATTTCTCTAAGAGAGACCAATCTAATTTTTAGAAGTGAATGTGTTGAATTAAAATTAAACATAATGCATTTTATAATTGTTTCTTTAACTTGATTGTGAAGAAATCCAAGAAGATGATAATTGTACAATAACAAATACATTCCTATTAAACTCAAGTAAGACTAGTTTTTGTTGTTTCTCTCATTCTGAGGGGCTCAAAATAGTCTTCATTAATTCCAAAAAATAATATATCTAACAGTATTTAACAAAAAAATATAATTTTCTTAATAACATATCTCACTATATTCATTTCAATGAAATTGTATATAAAATATGGGGATTTATCATTATAATATACACACTTACCAAATAATTAGAAACCCAAGATAACAGCTCCGATTCGTTTGGGCATCGCGTCTACATGCATTTGGAACGTACTTACGTCCAGAAAATAGCATGCATTGGCTGTGAAGCTCTTTAGATCTTGTAAATTAGATGGAAGAGGAGAGTGCTGTTAAATGCGTCTTTCCACTGCATATTTTCTATGGAGCTAAGGTTTGGAACTATGTGGTGGTCAGGGAAGTTATTGGAAGTCAGACTTATGTTCACACAGTGAGTTAATTAAGGACATTTCTAGCACGATGAAGAATCCTTCACTATTAGGGTAAAAATGCAACATTACAGGGTGCACTTGATCTGCCCGTATATCTAGGTTATGGCTGTTTTATACCCTCGGGGAGTGAGTGAATATTAATGTCGCCCTGTTCAGCTACACGAGGGCTTTTGGAGCCATGGTCAAGAGACGCGGACGACGACTGAACTCTGGCACCCCTTTTCCTAACTACCATACCAACGGGAGGACGTTTGAGCTCTCGACAGATTTAACATGCGTCGCTCCCCTACGTGACGGGTCTTCAGTGGTACTGGACTCGAACTCATGACACGCTAGCCATGATCCGATGC
This sequence comes from Trichonephila clavata, assembly GCA_019973975.1. Classification (NCBI taxonomy): domain Eukaryota; kingdom Metazoa; phylum Arthropoda; class Arachnida; order Araneae; family Nephilidae; genus Trichonephila; species Trichonephila clavata. The sequence goes on from BMAO01007161.1 coordinate 38,820, forward strand.
CTTGACCTCTAGGCTACCGCGACCACTTACTCTCGAGGAACACCAGAGCTTGTTTCCGTTCCAGCATAACATGCCGCATATCATTATTCCTGGGGTTCTCGCCAAATTCGACGTCTTCCTTTTGAGCATTGCCTCTCAAACTTTCAATATTTGTTACCCAATTTTCAGTCATAATTTTCATTGCGCCCCCCTCATACTACATCTATGTATTGAATGCATTAATAATACATTTCAGCACTACAGCTACAATTCGGACGAATTATAAAGTTCATAATTTATCTATAAGTATGAAATATGATTTTATATATAATTTTGTATATGACAAGCCCATGAAAGTCACTAGTAATTAAAAAAAATTTTTTATGTAGCATGATAAATAAATTATCTAATACTTTTGCCTTACTGATACATTTATAAGTATCTTATATCAGTGTGAATATGTGTTTTATTTTTTATTGTGTCAGAATGTATTTTGATTTGCTTCCTTTCATTAAAATGATATTTATTTTAATTTTTTTTTATTTTCGAATTTTTCGATTTGCTTGCGCTGCATTCGATGTGCTTGTTTAGGGTTAGCACGGCTCCTCCCCCCCTTCTAGGGGGAATACCCACAGTTTGAGGAATGCTGCTTTAGTGCAAAATAAGATCAGCGTAATTCATTCGATCACATTATCCGTTTCCAATCCTCAGATGTCCAGGTCTTTCCCGACAACACTGCAAACGAATTTTTGCATTTCGGTCAGATATGAGTGGTTTTCTCACAGGCATCCGACTATGCAATTCTCTGCACACAGTTCGAGATGAAATCTGTTGGGAAGAGCCTTGATTGACGATCTGCAACAGTTGATGCACTGTAGAGTCCCTATTCTACCGAACAATTAGTGAGTAACGATACCGATCACGCTCTTGGCAAATTTTGCTCAAACCACAGTTACGTCTTCTAAAAAAGGTCTGTGTGCTCTAATTCCAAGTTTTGAAAACCTTTGATGTGACTGCTTTTGAAAACACTGTGCTATTTGCTGTCTTTAAAATCTAGGCTCTTGCTAAAAGGGCACCAACAATAAGCCCTTTTTTAAACGGTGAAATATCTGTTGGTTTTCCCATTTTACTTCATTCATCGAGAGAAGCTTATATTAGCATTCTAACCACGTGTAACCCACGTAATGAAAAAAAAACTGCCTTCAACTTCTCTAGCACACATTTAAATGCAAATCTCAAAGGTTTTTAATTCATTGGGCGTTCTGTGTATGTCACTATTTTAGCAACCGGCGAAATAAAAGAAGATTTAATATATGCTTTATTATTGTTTAAATTAAGATAATCTTTTCGTAATATTAACTATCAGGTTGATTTTTTTTTACGTTAAAGGAATTCAAAAACGCAAATTCTTCATTCAAATATCCTTTTATTTTTTTAATAATTTTCAAGGATTGCTTTGATAACAGTATGATTTTTATAAAAGCATTGCATTTACTTATAGCACTTTCATACAGTATATCGTTTAAAGAACCGCATTTCCTGAGAAGAAGTTAAAACATATTAAATAATTAAGAAAACCCTCTCAAACTCATATAAAATTAATCGAAAGTTATTCGTAGTAAAAATGTAAATATTATTTAAAAGTGGGTTTAGCCCCTACTAAATTGGAATTATGCAACTTTGCATAAAAACAATTGAATAAAAAAATAATAAAATCTCAGCATCAACACCTTTTGCCATTTCCATTTATATATCTCCATTCATATTTTTGGCTAGTGTCTTACCTGTTCATTATTCTTATAATTTCAAGATTGATTGAAACTGTGAAATAAGTCTCCTTTTAGTACAGAAAAAAGACGAAATTAGAAAAGCAAATTTAAAGACTACAAAACGTAACACATTTTAAATGTATGGAATCAGAACAAAAAAAAAATAAATGTTTTGACAATGAATAAAAATCGCAGATCCAAAGTGTGATCACTTTCTAAATCAAACGACAAGATCAATATCTATCGTACTTGTGCCTTTTGCTTTTGGAACAAAAAAAACCTTTCTTATCGTCTCATAAAAAAAACAAAATATCAAGCACAAAAAAAAGAAGAAAATAAAAATGGCGCCAAACATTCCTAAGGTGCTTCATTTCATTTGATTTATGATTTGCTGCTTTCTTCAGGACTTACATACTTCAATAATGAAAAAATATAGCTCGTACATTTTTTTTCTCCCGAACTCTATTAAGAAAGGCCCCATTTTGCTGCGTAATCTTCTAATGCTGGTTAGTTTTTCCTCACTTGTAATCGCCAGTAATTCTCGTGAGGCTGTTATAAAAGCTTAAATACAAAGAGCCTCATTCATTCTGTTCACAAAGGGAAAGAAAATTCCTTTGTGTTCTTGAAATGTTTTATGTGCGGTTGTTTGAAAAGCAAAAGACTCAAATATAAAGAGAAAAAAAGTGATTTAATTAGGATTACGATTGGGATGGCAAATTGAAAGAAATTTGAAAATGTTTTGAAAATACTAAGGAATTAAGAAATGTATTAAATTAAAACAATTTTTAATGCCTTGTCTTTTAAAAAAAAATTTGTCACTCAAAACAGAAAAGAAATGTTCTTTAAACCATTTTCAAGGAATTAATTAAACGACATTCGTGTTCTTTAAATCTGTTAAGGTATCCAATTACGTTCAGGACCGCAACTTTGCAAAAAAATTTACAAACGAATATGTATATATTTTTTTATTACTTAATGTCTCTTAGATTATAATACATGTAAAAATTTATATTATGAATATTTATTTTATTTATTTACAGAAATGCCAGACTTTTGAGCACTAGACCTTTAGTCTCAATAAAGCTTTCTAATACTTAAAGAACAACAAAAGACTATAATGCTTGTGTGGTTTTTATCCAAGAGCAATCCAGAGTTACAAAGAGTATATTAAGAATATTATTACGCGCATCCACACACACGCACACGCACTTACACAATATAAAATTATTTAAATGCAATTTTTTGGCAAAAATGAATACAGAATTACCAATTTTCAAAACATTTTCCTTTTATGAAAAATGCTTCTATAACTCTAATATTTGCCTATATTTTGCTAGGACTCTGTAAATATCCGGAACTAGAATTTTTATAGTATATAACTATATATATATATATAAGTTTATTCACCTATACTTTAACAAATCAGAATAAAAACAAGATATCAATCATTGGCATGGCCAATTAATTTTGGCGCGTTTTTCACATGTTGTATTTTATAATAATGCAACTAATGAACTTTTTATTAACAGAAAAGAGTACTGTACATAAAAAAAAATTAAAAATGATTAAATTTAAATATGATTCGGCTCATCTAGGGCACAAATGCAACTAAATGCCGAAAACCTGAGGTCAATTGGTTGCTTATTGGCTGAGAAAAAGGTACGACAAAATATGGAATGAAGACGAAGACGAAATTTGCATCCTAATAGCGCTTTTGTTCCACTACGTGAAAAACGCGCTAAAAATTAACCAAAAGAAACCGATTGTTGTTTCATTTAGTAGTAACTGAAAATAATGTGAATTTTACAAATTTCATAGTTCAGACTCTCGGAAGAAATCTTATCTATGTATAAGAAAAATATTATTATAATAGAAGCATTTTTCATGAAAGAATGTTTTGAGAATCGGTGATTCTGCATTGATGTTTTGGCAAAATACTACTTTTAAATAATTTTTTATTGTAATAATATTCTTAAAAAAATTTATACATGTGTTCTTATCTAAATTACACTAAATATAAAAA
>BMAO01007162.1:5000-65860 GCA_019973975.1 Trichonephila clavata
CCTGATAGGAAGAATCACTTGGGAGAATTACAGAGAAATTTTAGCTGACCAAGTCTGTCATATGTTGCGAGTTTTGTTTCCATTATAGGGGATGGAATTTTCGAAGAGGATAATGCACCGATTCACTTGGCAGGACTTGTCCAACCTTCGCTTAATGAACACGAGGAAAAAGTCAAACATCTAGCTTAGCAAGCTTAGTCACCCAACCTCAATATAATTTAGCCATTATGATCTATTTTAGAGCATTCAATACATAATCAATATCTTCCACACCAACATCACTTACAAAACTTTCACAATACCTACATGAAGAAAGGTACAAAACTGCTCTAAACACTATTCAGATCTTGTATGAATCCATTCCTCGGCCAATATAAGCTGTATTACATGCCAAATGCAGTTCTATATTACATTAATAAGGGATTATTTATAATATTAAGGGGAGGGGTGTGCGTGACACACACAACATACACATGCACACACATGCACACGCACACACACACATTTATGTATAAATATGTATAAACTACTAAGAGAATGAATGCAATTTTTTCCTTAAAAATTTGGTTTATCAGTCCTTTTTATATTTTCATGTGAGACATTCTTAATTTTAAATTTGAAATATATATTTAGGACATTATTATCGCAAATTATCTGATAATGTGTTTAATTAATTCTGAGTAAGTTTTATTATTATTTTATTATTAATGGGAATAGTTATTTTAATGTGTGTTAGAATTTTTTCTGAAATTAAAGAAAAACGGCTTGATATTAATATATTAAATTGATTAAAAATTATAAATAAGTTTTAAAAAAACTGTTTTCTTTACTTTATTGATTAATTTAATTTAATTTACAGCTTGAGAATTACATGATGTATTAGTGTACGCAATTTTTTTTAAAAACAAATACAGTATCAATGAATGAACCATTGTTTTCTACCTTATGCATGTGAAAATGAAAAATTTTTATTTTTAAATTATTAATGATCAAAATCAACGAAAATCTGTAAGAATTATTTTTATAAAACTTATCTCCAAAGTGTAGAACAAAATAAGTCATGAATAAATATAGATCTTAAGTAAGTGTTAAATTTATGAAATTGACACATTTTGTTTTTCAATTTTAATTAAAAACTCATATTTTACTGCTGATGTCAATCATTGCTTAAGCCTATGTTTATCCTTTAATGTCATCTTAAATTGCTGATTTATTTTATCAAAAAGGTTACTTGGTGTACGTATAATCTGGAAAACCTACTTAAGAAATTAAGATCTGTAGTAAACCTTTTTAAAAATTATTACATCGGGCTGCCTTACGAGAAATCTCTTATAGCTTATTTTTGTAAATATGGTTCTAGGAAGATACATATTATAATCTTTAGCATTACCATAAATTTAATCAATAAAAAGAATTTTTGTATAAACATTTTTGCTGCAAAAGGAAAGTATTTAGTGAAGAGCAGAAACTGACACAATTTTTCTAAGTATTTTAGGATATTTTTTTCATCTTAACCCACATAAATTTAAAGTTATCTAGCTTAACAATATATGAATTAATATACCCACTTAATAAATCTAACATCATTTTACTAAATAAAAATAATCTGAGAAATATATATCAAATGATATGGTATTTTTTGCTTCATTTTAGTGTTTTCCGCCATTTTTCATAATATACATTTACATAGCATGCTTCAATAATTGTTGCGTTAGAAATAAATGCAGTGCACATAGAAAAAGTTATTTTTTACATTGGTTCTTACAGGAAAACTGCTTTTTTTAATGTAAAATAGTTATTTATGCTTAAGCTATTGATTTGCTCTAATACTAAAACTTTAATATAAAAAAATAATAGCAAAAGTATTATAAAAGGCTTAAAAAGATATACAAATTAGACAAAACAAATATAACGTTACATTCTAGAAATTGAATATTCTTTTTTTTCCAACTTGTATTAATCATACATCAATGATTCCTTACAAAACAGTTAAACTAGTTCTATACATGTTTAAAAATTGACTTATTTTCAGAAGTATAAAATAGAGAAATACTTGTTATCATGGTGTGTTAGAAAAGTGAGTTCATGTTGGTATCCCTATACGTTAGAGAGAAAAATAAAGTAATCACAGATGGAGAGAAATCAACTTACTCTAAAGAGGAGAAGAAGTCCTGAAAGAAGTAATTATTTCTTAGCATTCTAGAAAACACCTGTCTCGCATATATTTTTCGAAACCCCTTGGAGAAACTCAGCTGTACCCTTTAGCTTCAAGCTAAAAGCGCCAAACGAGTTTTGTTATTGTTGGGTTCTATTAAGGGTAAAAGCAGTGACTGCATAAGATATCATGAATAATGGTCCTGCTATTCTTACGTTTCTTATTTCTCTTTTTTTTATTTGACATTCTGGTAGCAAACTGAGTTGTTAGAATCTGAGAGAAGCAGTTTTCATTTTGAGATCAGGATAATAAGTCTTACAAGTACTAACATACCAATTATTACTGAGGGTCATTTTTTGACGCCCACATTACAGATAAATCAATTTTAATCGCAATACAATGAGTTTTGCTACAATGGGAGATATTTGAACAACTAAGTTATTTTTGTGATGTTAATTAAAAAGAGTAATTAGTAGAAAAAATATTTTTCTTGGGAAGTTTAAATAGGAAATGAAGTATTTTACTTCCAAATAATCATATTTGTGCTCAAAACATTACAATGCAGTAAATTGGAAACACAATTTAATTTTTTAACATATTTTTCTCATTAAAAGTTACAAAAACTCAAAATAAATTTCTAACGTGTTTAAAATGTAACAAATCATATGCTGCCATGTAAACTAGAGAGAATCTCATTTTTTTTAAAAAAATATAGATAGGGGGAGACAATACATAATTAATGATCTTTAAAAAAATTAGCGAATTTTTTTACGAAAATTTTACAAACTCTAATTCAAGAAAAGTCTCTGCATCTCATCAGACACACACATACACACATATATATGTATGTGTGTGTAAGCATATATATATATATATAGTACGTGTTTTATATGAGGGGGAATGTTATATGTGCGTGTGTTGTATATATAACATGTATGTATATGTGTGTATATTTATATAGACGTATGTGTGTGTTTGGTTAAGGATGAGTGTGTGCGTATGTGGGGGGGAGTGTTATCCGTTGCATTGCAAACTATGCTAACTATATGAAAAATTCTTTTTTTGGAAAATTTAGAAATTAGTTTAAAAATACATTAGACATATATTAAGCTTTTTTTCTTATATGTAGACATTAAAAATGTAGATATTTCTAGTTGTGAAATGACTGTTTATAATTTTTACAAGATACTTTCGAAAAAAAAGTAAGAAATTAAAATTTTAAGGAAGAGCGAGTCAGGAAAAAAGTTAAGAATAACTTTCGGTACTTTTAAGTACTGGCTTCCATTACACATTACTTATGCTTCTTAAAATCATGTTATACATTTTAAAGGAACTTATTCAAACTGTTTTAATTTTTATGACATCTGATGGGAATAACTTTTTTTTAAAAAATGGTTCATCTGTAAAACATTTATGTTATTTAAAACATTCAACTTTTCTATGTAAAACAAGTAAGTGCTTGAAAAAATGATATACATTTAACTTGCTCCATTTGAAGTTTCTCTTGTAATTTTCTTTATTTTTTATAACGTTATGATTCAAAAAATTTGATATATTTCGTACAATTAAAAATGCAAGTTTTTTACCATTTATTTATATTTGGTTCTTTTAAAGATGAAATATTGAGGCATTTTGAAGCAAAATATGTACATAATTTAGCTTGACTAAATCTAGCGTTATCGATCACACAGAAAACAAATTCATGAATATGATACAACAAAATTACAAATTTAATTGACTAATCTAAGTTATGATTAGCGTGTATTTTTAATAATTTGAAGCGTTTTTATTCTTATTCGCAGAAATTTTTAATGAATGATAATTATATCCAAGCTTAACAAGAATTAAAACTGAACAAAATATTATCAATCAATAATAAGAAGTTTTTCAGTGATAAGAAAAGAAAAACAATTAAATGATCGTACATTTAAAGCTTATATTTTATATTAAAATCATTATTCTTGCAATGCATTTACCTCTAGGTAGAATTTTTTTTAAATATGTTTTATTTTTTTGCTATAAATTTTTGTAAGATTGTTTTTAATTTACATTAAATAAAATGAAATAGAAATACAAGTACTTTAAAAATAAATATGATATCTACATGCGTCTATATCATTCATGCAAAATCCTATATCTAATAGCAAAAATTATTTTTGGAACAAAAATTTGATCGAGTGTTTATCTAAATGATTTTATTAACTTATAGGTTTCAAGTTATTAAAAATATATTGAATTAGCATTTATGTATAAGCAATATTTTAACTGAAGGTATATATATAAGCATTCTAATATTTTTTTAAATTTGTTCCATCAAAACTTTTATTAATTTATTTTTACATCATATTACCACAAAAGTGAAAACATAAGTTAAAAAGGAAAATGCAAAACTTAAGAAATTAAAAATAAAAATTCTTAAGGAGTTTAATTATTATTGCAAGATGTTCCACGCATAAGTTAAGACTCTAAAGCACAAATACCAAAGGAATGATTAAGCATAATTTGAAATATTAAAAATGTCACACCGTATATATTTCCTGTTATCATTCCTCTACTGTTAAATGACAACTGAATGGCACTACTTATTCTTTTGGATTGAAATTTTTTTCTTCCCATGTATTACAATTAACATTGTTCGAGAACTTGGGAGGAATTGTCTTGCTCATTTTTAAAGATACTGAATAAGTGTTCTACGTATGTTTTGAGTTTCTTGTGGTGTAAAGGAACTTGAAATTTATTAAATACTGTTCGTTCTTGTATATATCACAAGCGTAGTGTATATTATTTTATCAAAAATATAAAAACAACCATGGAGGACAAAATATGTCCTTTATGTAAAGAAAATGTTTTTCATGGCTTAGATTTTCCTTTTTTACTCGAGTTTCTTGTCCGTATTTTACAACGTCAGTGTGAGATTTTTTTTATTTTTTTCTACACTTACACTTATATAATAAATACTAACCACTAACATGTATCAACATAATGAGAAATTCCCATCCATAAATCTATTTTTATTCGCAAAAGAAAAACATTAACTTTTTTCCCCTTAGTTTTCGAATTTAATTCCCTTTAGTGTGTGGAAAGAATTATTTAACTATTATATTCTACCACATTGCAGTCTTTTTAACCGTTTTTATGTTTTATTAATTTATTTCTGCCCGAGACTTATTTTGAAACCAGTCAAACCAAACGGTATCAGCAATGATTTCTCCCGGGTGAGAAAGGTCCCTTAAGGTTTTTAAAAATAATTAAAGCTTTAATTAAAATCATCACATTTTCTCACTCCAACTAAAATGAATAATTGCAAAGAAAATTATTAATAAACGAGTACTATTAATATTTCAGTTTCACTTTGCGACAAAAGAGAGCAAAAGTACCAAGTGAAATTTTGTGGTGGGATCAGGATAATGCATTTTTATCGTAAATAAACATAATATGCGAGGATTTATTAAATTAATTAACATTTAAGAAAACACGTAAGAAAATATTATATATTTACTCTACATTCTGTTACAAAATGGAGATTTTTTTTAGAGAAATAATTTTTATCGGATATTGAAGATATAAATTTACTCGATTATTAAGAATACTTTGAAAAATATTTACTGCGATAGAATTTAAATATCATACCGCAACTCTTTCTTCACACGATCTTTTCACAATTTTGAAAAATAAATATAGTTCAAGAAATAGCTGCATACCTTTTCTGTTCTTTTTATGCAACTTAATTACTAATACCACTGATTAATAAAACATTTCACCGTTTTGATTATATAATGAATTCTGATCAATTTGGACAAGATTCTAAAGGTATAGAAGCTGAGAATAACGATGAATTGATGATTGGAAAATACCTAGCTGAGAATAAGCGTAATACCAATGGTCACACACACAATAGCAAAGATTACACTGAAAAAATAATTGTTTTTGTTAAAGCCATAAGCTGTAGTTTACTTTCTTTGTACTTTCATCATATGACACTCTCTTTTCTTGTCACAAACCAGGGTTTCATAAGAATGATTATTAGTTTTTAGGTGATTGTATGGAAGGTAGTCAGAGCCAATAATTGTATTCCAATGTGTCTAGTTCATTTACTGTTTTTTAAAAAAAAGTCTTAAATTCAGATCAGACTTTACATTATTGATACTCAAAGACATTTTTTCAGCATTTATTATTTTATGAGCTTATTTTACTTTCCATCTTCTTAGATTAGACAAGGAGATAATATATAGTCTCTTGAAGTAATAATGTAAAAATGTATAATAATATAATTTTAATATTATAATTCTGTAGAAAATATAAAAATAAAATTCTTAATATAAAAATTATACTTATACATTTACTTAATACTTAATATATTATTATATAACTAATGTTTCAGAATTATCAAATCATAACTATAATTAGGCCTCTTATTGTAGTTTCGTACATCTACATAAATCGTGAATCTCATAATAGAATTGTAATGTGTGATATTTCAACTGAGCAGAAATCTAAGCATTATTAAATTTTTTTAATGTATTTTTTTATAATTAACAATGGATTCATAAAATGTATCCATTAAATTATTTTCAAGATTTTACTCATTACTCTAAAAAAAGGGAAAGTTGTAACATCGTATGCAATATTGCTCATAAGGAACGAAGTATTTGAAATATCTAAGAAAACATAATTGTTTTATGTAGGTTAAATACAAAAGTTATATTTAACGGAAAGAGCAGCATGCATTTTATGAATATTCAAAACTATATTTTTTTTTAAATGAAAAAGGAACTGAAAGATTAATTTAAATAAAACCAAATCACAAAAAATTGACTAAATACAGTTAATTGGAAATGGGTTTTAGAGACTTAATAATTGCCTTTTTAAAAATATAAACGTTCATATATTTTTTTTAAAGTATTTAAAAATATAAAAGTTTAAACATATCTACTCAAATGCATTGTTTTAAACAACCGTTGCACACGTTAGCTTATCAGGAAAGAAAACTTTTAAAAGTGTAGGAGATTCACGTCAAACTAAGATAAAAATGCGTAATATAAAATTGTTTCAACACCAAGCTTATTGAACAAAATATAATTGAGATTGGAAAATACTACCTTAGGGGTAAGTTACCATGCTTAATGTCAAAGAAATAAGTACATGTTTCATTTTTTATTATCTTTCCCTGACTTTAAATGCGTTGACAAGTTCAAAGGTAAATTTTATGATTAAATTTAAGCTTATATGTTGTCATCTTTAAAAATGAGTCCTTATTTATTCAGCTGACAGAAACAACAATAAATTTATAAGATTTAATACGTGTTAGAAGATATTTTCAAGCTTAAGTTTTGATATTTGCATGAAAGATTTAACATAAAAATATTTATTTAATAAATGCCTTAATAAGACCGATTTATGATTAACCAATTGATATTTTAACACCCATTCAATAAAGAAAGAAAAAATCAAAAAATGAAATTATGGGGTTCAAAAAAATTGCTTGGTGCTTTTAAATTTAAAATAACATATTTTGATCTCCGTTTTCTTTATGTTTGTATATCTGGCTTTTAAACTCGTTATCTTATATAAGAATTTATCATTCTGTTTATTTTAAAAATTGTTTACTTTTGTTTTTAACTACAATGATAACAGTATTTTTTTATCATTTATTTAGTAATTCCAATTTAAACAATTATCTTTGTTGCTATTTTTGTTTGAATAAAGCCTTTGAATTTGATACTTTTGACTTTTTGAAAACCGCGGATAATTTGAACTTATTATATCTATTGTTAGTTTTGTTTCTTATAAAATGAAATAAGAAAATGTATGCTTGCATGTTATTTATCATGCAAATTCTTTCACACTTATCATTGCTTTAGAGCCACTGAATGAAGAAAAGGACTTTAAAAATTTACAACAGCTGAAACTGTTGTGAATATCAATCGAGAATATATACATTCATTGTCCAATCTAATGATGTGGCATCGTAAGGAATTTGAGTTTTCATTGTAAAAAAGCTATTTTTTGCCTATTGTTCTACAAGCTAATCGAAGATTTATTTCTGTTTCAGACTCATTAAATATACATTACGACGTCTTGTTTTTACTAAGCTATTTTTTTCTAAATTCAATATTTTCCTGATTAAACAGTTTTTTTTAAAAAAATAACAATAAATGTGTTAATTAAATGATAGCGATAAACCTAAACAGAGTAACATAATTTCCGGCCAGAAATCTCATTTTACAAAGTAAATTTATTTTTTTTAAAATTACCTTACCAAGTTAAATAATTTTAAAATATTATATTTTAACTAAGAAAGTTTTGACATTGATTAATATAAAGCAATGTTTATGCATACTTTACATTTTGTATAAGAAAATATGCCTAAAAAGTTAGTAAATCTTGTCCTATTATCAAACTTTGTGAAGTGAGTGTTCATGTAAATTTATTAAACTGAAAATACATATATATATATATATATATATATATATATATATATATATATATTATAGTAACATAAAATGAAAGAAATACATGGCATAATAAAATTGATAATACAAAATAATATCACTAACAAAGCTAGAAGATTCAAACCAGATTTAAAGAAACACACTTTAAAAATAATGGAAGAGTCTATTATAGAAGAATTAACTAAGCGTATGTATAACATGGAACAGAATTAGAACTTTAAAATGTAAGAAGCCAAAAGAGTCAATAGACTAAAATGAAGACCTGTTATGATTTCTAGAGCTGTTGCTGAATTAGGACCAGCAAAATTAGGGTTAAATATATTTTATGGATCCTACCTTCCCCCGTTCAGCAGAAATTTTATACATAACAGAAAAACATACCAATATTGAAAAGTTAGGCCTAAAACCAACCACGTGTAATTTGCAACCAAAAGAAAAATAAAATAAAAATAATAGAAAATATGAAAGGAAATGAATCCTAACAAAATAAAAATAAAAATAATTTTGAAAAGGAATAATGAAGCAAAAACTTACATGAAAAAATGCAAATAACCGGAGAGCGGAAAAAAAAAGAACTGTACGTACGAGAACATTACGCTAAATGATCGTTAAAAATGACGTGTTAGGTTGATAAAGCCAGATGCAAAAATTAGTGGCGCCACCTGGATAGTTTTTTTGTAGTTAAACAAAGCAAACTAAAACAAAGTGAAAATAATAAAAAACAGAAAGAGGGAAAAAAAAAAATAATGCTTAAACTTTGAAAAGGAGAATTAGAGAGATAATTTAGACATATATTTAAAAATGAAGTTACTTGGATAGTTGTATTCCAAGCAATTATTGCGGAATAACTTAAAATTATTTTGCTTAACATCATTATCTGTGACTAAATCGTTATTTCTTTTTATAAAATTTAAGATGATATTTCTAAAAATAGATAGAGAGAGATGTAGGTTACTTTCCCAAAAAGGCATTTTAATAATGTTAAAATCAAAAGAGTCTCTTTTATCAAAAATATTACTAATTAGTATATTATTCTTAACAATTAATTGTAGGTCTAAAAAGTTTGCAGAGTCTTTATTATAATTGGTTTTTAATAATTTCAGATATAAGGGATAATATTTAAAACTAGGCCCAAAATTTACTATATTACTAAAGATGATTAAGTCATCTATGTATCTAAAAAAGTAACAAGAATCTATATACTAATGTTATCATATTCATAAAAGTGCAGATAAATATTTGCTAAACAGTTACTTGCAGGTCCTCCTTGTGGAAGACCTTTAATTTGCTGATAATAAGAGTTATTGTGAAAAATATAATTTTCATATAGTACTAGATGAATAATTGAAAGATATTTATCATACTTAATTATTTTATTCAAAGAATATTTGTTATAGGCTATTTTGAGAATTTTAACCATATCCCCAATATCTATGGAATTAAATAAATCTTCAAAGTCATAGGTGTGAATAGAAGTAATTTTTTTATCTTGCATGTACTTAATGATATCCAAGCTATTCTTAACTATAATCGAATTATCAATACTGTCTAATGTGGATTGAATAACCTTTTGTAGCTTTCTACCCGGAAGTGTAATATAAGTTTTAAAGCCGTTTGTTATAGTCCTAAATTTAATAGGATTTTTATGAAATTTTGGAGTTAAGAAAATATGAGGGAATTTAATATCTGAAATGCGTAAATCTAATTTTTTATAAAAAGCAGAAATTCGATTAAAAATTTCTCTATTGCTAGAATTAGATTTTTTAAAAGCATTATTATTATGAAAATGTCTATTAAGCATATCAGCATACAACCATTTGCAAATAATTGCATAATTACCCGGAACTTTATCACTTAATATATATATATATATATATATATACTAAAAAATAACAGCTTATGAATGAGCATATTACAAAGTAATATGCAAAATTTAAAAAATAGCTCAACTTTTATGATTTAACGATAAATAGCTTATCTGTATATATAATCTATAAATCAATACATATTTTAGAAAATAAACTTTTTCTTCGGAATTGGTATTGAAATATTATTTGGAGTAAATTCTTTTTATAGCAGCACTCATTATTCGGAAAGGCTTCAAAGGAAAATAAATAAGAGAAATGCTTCCTGAAAAAACACAGCAATACTTCTTCACATAACCTGAAAAAGAAGTTTCAAAGTCCTATTCTATGAACTGAAGTTTGTTTATCCAAACTTTTCTTTTTTCTGAAAGATAGCTTTCGATTGGGCTTAGTTTTTCTATAGAATTATCGGTAACAATTATTGACATTCTCTGTATTTGTTTCATAAAAATAAAGTTTGCAAAGTTCTTTTGGATAAGTGTTTGCCACAGTTGCTTAAAATATCATTCAAGTTTGAAATAAATTATAAACGAAGGATTTTTTAGTTTTGTTTTATAAATAACTTATTTCATAACACAATTCATTTGATTTATATTTAGTTTATTTTCCTTTAATTTAAAATAATATTTTATATGCTGATTTCTTTATGCAATTCACTTTGAAACAATCAAAAAAGTTACAAGGATAAGCAGTACATTGATACTATCAATATACTGACTAAGTAGTACTTAGTCAGTATATTAAGTACTGTTAATAATTACTTTAAATATACGTAATGGTATTTATAGAAGAAAAAAATGGAGAAATATTTTAATTCAAACGAATTATTTGAAAAGGAATCTATTTTGCCACGTTAAAGGAGGTTCTCTCTATCTCACACACGTACACATACAACACAAAACCATTTTAAAGTATATATTAAGATTTTTTGCAGACAAAATAAAGTGTTAATGGAAAGAAAAGTTATTTGAAAGAAAATTGTATTTTTTTTTGAGGAATGAATCCAAAATTTCCTAAAGTTGTTTCAGAAAAAAAGAAATTTCTTTTATGAAATGACTTTTTTAATACAAATACTAATTAAAAGACGAAATTTGATTTACTTTTTTACAAAATATTGAACAATTATGGACTTGTGGTTCATATTTTGCATTATGCTTCCTTTAAGCTATGTTACAAACATGACTGATGCACAATTAAGTGAAAATATATCTTAACTTACGTTACAGTAAAAGATATAATTGTATGGAATTAAATATTTTTATAAAATATTTGAATTACGAAACTATTTTCAAAATTAACACTGACAGTAAATTTTATCGTCAGACAAGGAAAATGATTACACTTTTTTAATACTATATTTTCCTATGTGTAATAAAAGATTTATCAGTTGTGAGAAAACAAATAACTATGATTTTATATCAATTGCTTGCCGAAGACAGTGGCATTCGTACAAGGAACTGAGATAAAAATGGAACCATCAAATATTTTATTTACTTAAAAAAATAGTTTATGCCTGAAATGCAAATTAACATTGATGAAGAAAGTTATTAATCAATGAGAAAAAATAATCTGTTTAATGATATTAAACAATGCGCAAAAAAATTGTTTTTCTTTGTAGAAAACTGATTATTCATGTTTATTGAAAAAATCGCAGTAACTTTTATAGCAATATTTACGATGTTGATGCTTTTAATTTTTATGTTAAAAGTATTCTCTATCTTGGATTAAATAGTTACATATATAAATATTTAGAAAAACAATATAATTTTTTATGTTGAGTATTGTGTGATTTAACTACACATAATATTGATAAACTCAACAACAAAAAGTAATTCACCATTAATTCTACACAACGTGTAATTAGTGTATCGATTTTTTTCAAAAAATATAAAAACATACTAGCTGACCCAGCCCGCCGTTGCACAGGCTTTTACCGAGGGTATAACTTAATACCCATGTTAATTTCCTCCTTTCTTTCTGACGCCAACACTTTTGTGTGGGTGTGACGCGTACGATGTGAATGCAAGGCCCATGAGTGCGTATCAATGGTTTTCTCGTTTAACATTTTTCCTCCTCTTCTCAAAATCAGAGTTTCCAATATAAATTTTCGAAATTACTTTTACTTCTTTGTTTCTTTCCTCTTCGCTTAGCCTGGCGTTGCACGGGCTTTTAGCGAGTGAATAACTTAATCCCCATGGGAATTTCCTGTTTCCCTCAGGATGATAGCACTTATGTGTTTGTATGCGCGATGTGAGTGATTTCTTTAACTATGACATTAAAATTTCCTTTTTCGAAATTTGTTCTTGCGTGGGTGTGGTGTGGTACTTAGGAGAGGTGGGTAAAAGCTTAGGTGTCGTCCTCGTCACTTGACCATGGTTGAAAATTTTGAGGTCCGTCGCCACAAACCTTCGAATCGGTGAACAGTGCGAATTTATAAATCACTCACTCACTTTTCAATTCTTTTTTTTGCAATTTTTTAGTTTCGGAAACGAAAATGTAGCATTTTTAAAAATAGTTGTATGTTAAAAAAGACAGAAAAGTAGAAATTTTTCACTACTATATTAAATCTTGAAGTAAAATTGTGAGGATTTTTTGAAATGTTTGACACACGGGAAAAAATTTCATGCAATTATCTTTATAAAAGAAGAAATTGTTCATTATTAAGTATTTTGAGTGTTTCATTAAAAGTTTTTGGCTTTTTATTTTTTAAATCACTGATACTAAAAGTTTAAAAATAATTTTTATTTAAACGCAACGATATTGATTTATTTCACAGTATAAAATTCAAAAAGAAAATAATAATATCTGATGAAAATATATTTAAGAATATTTCCTTATATTTTTTATGATATTTGTTTCTTATATTCTACTGTTCTTCAATAATTCAATTTTTAAGAATAAAAAGAAACTATCGGTTGTGATGCGTTATATCAATGAGCGTCCCGTGTTATGAGGGAATTCCCCTTTTTACTACGCAGCGAAAGACTCAAAACTACCTCAACCTTTCCGGTCTTCCAAACAGAAAGCTAACGCAAAGTGACGCAATTGAGAATTTTTTTAAAGTTTTCATTTTTTTAGAGGAATTAACTTTTTCACGTTAAAGTTTTGAAATTTCACACAATAATTGGAAAAACAAAGTACTTTAAAATAAAAAGTGTACAAAAATGACTGTTTAAATTATTTCTCGCAAAAACGGTATTTGACGAAAATCACAAAAAAAATTTTTAAATCCGTAATTTTTAAGCAATTTTCTCAATTTTCCCACAGAAATTGGATAACATTATTCTACAAACGTAAAAAAAAGTTCCGTACGATAATTGTAATAAATGATGAAGTTATTTAATTTTGAGTTAAAATTTTGAGTATTTTTAAAAAAATCGTAGAAAAAAAAGTTTTTGGCATTTTATTTTTTAAATGACTGATTCAAAGAGAAAAAAGCATGACATTATTTAGTAAAAAATACCCTTTTAATAATACGAAAACAAATTCATACGCAATGATTTAGAAAAAAATTTTCATAAAAACGCATTATTTTTAATTTATTTTTTAAAAAAATCTTAAAAAATAGAAAATATCATTATTTTGCAAAAAAAATTATATCGTAACGTGGCGAAAAAAATGATCTTTCCGATTCCTTAATTATTTTTTTGTCTGATTTAAAAAACAAAAATCGGATGGCTGTTTAAATAACGTCCAGAGTATCTAAAACTTTCACCCTCTGTTGCAATATCTGCTTCCACAGACACATGAGCATCCCTTACGGAAATCTGGCAACGTTTTTTCCGGATTCTTCAGATTTCCGGCAATAAAAAATTTATGGCGTAATTAATTGAAATAAAAACCATCCTATGTTTTAAGTTGGACGAAATGACACACAGTATGCAAAATCATATTATAATCGGTTGAGTAGTTTCGGAGTCCATCGCGGACAAACACTGTGACACGTATATTTTATATATAAAGATTTTTTTTTAATTTTTAAAACTATAACCAACATGGATGTATTCAACATGTTTATTAATTAAGATTTACAATTTTTCAATACGCCGCACACCAATAGATCCACAAAATCAACTAGTTTATGATCTAGCTGCAAAGTTTATGTTTATTTTCTTCACAGATTATATACTTTTTAACACACATAACTAATTTAAATATTTTGTTTATAACCGTACTCAATAACACATATACAAACCAGTTATTGAGATTTGTATTTGTTAGGATATACTGAAAGTTTATTTTGAATGTTTAGATATTTTCAAAGTGCAATAATAGTTATAATTTTTTCATACCTGGTCAGGATGTTGTACACATTTTTTTTTTTTCATTTTTAAGATCCTTTTAAATTTTCGGGTTAATTGTGAAGGGGTTTGATACATTTTTTTTCCAAATACGATGGCAGTTACCACAATTTCTGAGGTTTTAACTGTAGCAATTTCAGAGATTTAAAATCATCTTCCTTTTAGTCAACCGGATTGCAATGGGGGAAAATTGGTTCAGTTAAATTAATAAAGACTCGATTTTTCACTCAATGTCCAAGTTTGCACTTCGTTAATTTATATTTTTTTAATTAAATTCAAAATTGTATCTACTACCACATAACTTAATATTCGTTGTAACTAACTTAAGTCAAATTTTTTCATTTTTTAAATTAAATTAATATTTTATTTTACGTTTCTTTGTCGTTGTTGTTCTTTATAAGATCAACAGCCTTTTGCAGGCCAAGGTTGAATCGTGGATCCTCCTCCACTTGACCATATCATTCACGACAGCCTACCATCGGTTGATTCCCATTAATGACATATATTTTTTAAACTCGTCTAACCGTCGTGTAGGTTATTTTCCTATATGCCGAGTTCCTTCAATTTTCAAAAAGGTTACTTTTTTGGGGGGGGGAAAGCATCGACATATCAGCCACCCAATACGTGATGATTTAATAGTTCTCACAATGTCAGTTTCACCATACTAGCCATTATTCCTGTAAATCTCATGAATGTAAAGAATTATCCACTCATTTTTTAATAGTTCCAAAGATATTCCTTAAAATTTCTCTTTCTAAAATGAGCAACTTTTCATTCTCTGCTTTATTGAGGGCTGAGCATTAACTGGCCTATAAAGTGATGCTCCTCAAACCTTCAATACTCGCGACCAAATTTTCAATCATAATTTTATGGCCCCCCCCCTTATACAATAATAATGTATTAAATGCAATAATAATGCACTTTGATGTTAAAGCTAGAATAAGATTTTGATTATAAACAGTACAAAATACCAAGATACGTATTAAATTATGTATATTTTACTTTAAAGTAATATACATTTTAAGTAAATTACTTTTAAGTAATAGAATAATTATTAGGTTCATTTTATCTCTCTAATTTTTAAATTGGAACAGGTTGCAAAATGATATTTAATTAAAGATTTATTTCCTCCATCATCCATTTCTAAAAGTACAAATGTCATTAGAAAAATAGTCTAGTCCCACCTGTCCTTTCTATGTGGCCCGGTCATAATCCATTGCTGTGAGAAATTCATTTATTTATTTATGAAAATTTTGTGGGAAATTCTTTGTTAAAAAATCAAATGTATCAATTTTTCTTTTTACAGCTGATGTGGTATGGGTAAGAATTGATATTTTTTTTTCTGATTAGTGATAATAGACAACAGTGGAATACCGACCATTTTATGAGTGGAACTAATTTTTTCACTATCTGTCATATCCTGCAAGTGAAAAATATTGGAAGATACTAGATTGTTTCGAGACGATTGGGAAATGGACTATTTTGTAGTGAAAAACAAGCATGGCTCAGTAATTGTTTGATTTGTCACGAAAGTGTATTTAAAAAATACCAATAAACAGGAATCTTTCAATGACACTTTTCCTCGAACATTTATTTCAAGAGATGATAAATTGGTTTTCTTGAATAATTTTTAAAGCAGCAAAAATAGATTTGTCCGTGGTCATGTTACAGGGATTACAAAAGCACCCTATGAAATATGTTATATCATTGCTTATCATATGAAACATTTTAATGATGCAGAAATTGTGAGAGAAGAGTCTTAAATGTTTCCCATGAAGAAAAAATTCAGAGACAAAAATAAAAAAAATAATAATTAAAAGAAGCAAAATAGGAGTTATAATAGTTTGATCAATTTCCACATTTTAAATTTTCTATGTTATCTTGATCTTAAAGTATTTCTCCTCCCTTCTTTATTCCTCATGTTGCGGCCCGCGTAAGATAAACATCCTATGTATGCGGTTTCGACAGAGAAAAGGTTGAGTCCCCCTGGTCTTATCTGTTGCTGTCTATCATATCCATCACTTCTAGCATTCTCGCGAACGTTTGAATGAGTCTTAGCAACCTATCGGACGTCTGCACAAAACATGTAAAAATGCTGTGCCTCGTACAATTCCAGTCAATTTTAGTCCAGTCGATACTTCTATAGATACCGAATCTATCTTGAAGGAGCATTTTATAAATAATATGCGCGAGCGTTTAATGTAATCAACAGTGTTAAATATTTACTACAGTAGATTAAAAGAAAATCATAGGTTCCCTTTTAAGTCGTAAGCAAACATTCGACCATAATAAATTATAAGCAAGTACACAGGTGAGCATGGTTTCGAAAATTAAATCAAGGAAATATAATTTTGGATTTACCATTACTCAAATAAATGGAGAACAAAAAGTTCCGTGTGTTATGTGTGAAAACTTACAAATCCGAAGAACATGTGGAAGTTGTTTTTAAAACCCTTGAAAATCATTTTTCCATGATGGCAAAGAATTTTAAAAAAGTATTTTCTTTTTGACGACAACTTGATAACATGAGTATGAGGGGGTTAGGGATCCATTTCAAAATACTGTAAAAGGGCTCTCAACTGCTGAAGAAGAAATATTCATAGATTTTACATCCAGTGGAGAAATTAAGTCTTTTTTGTATTAAATCGCTGTTTGAGTTTTGGTCAGAGGTGAATGATGAATTTTCTACAATGAAGACAAAAGCATTTCTTATACTACATCATATCTCTGTAAAACCGGATTTTTCTGCGGTGGCTGCTTTGAAGACAAAATATAGATCTCAGCTCAATATTGAAAAATCTCAAAGTGTCATTTTCTAATATTAAGCCTCCCTTTGAAAAATTTTGCTCTGGAAGAAGAGCCCATGGAAAAAGCTAATAATTATTAAACTTGTTCTTAATTTAATATTAAAAAAACAGTCAAAACCTTGTGCAGCATTGATACATTAAAGGTATACTGATTGAAGTCCCCGCTCCTTGCACGATTTTATTTTTTTAAAAATAAAGCATTATTCACGATATAACAGCTGGACTGCAAGGAGAGTAAAACCAAGTGCACGACTATGTATACAAAAATATAAAATGATTTTTTAAATGAATGGTCATATTGTAAATAGTTTTAAACGAACTGTAATTTTAAGCCTCACAGAATTAGCATTTAGAATTAATGTTAAATAACGAAAAAGAATATAAAATTCGGCTAAAGAATAATGGTGTTATATTTAATATTTAAAGTGACAAGACTTCAAAATGTCATAACTGGGGAGCTGGCGCGCACACGATACTAAAGTTAATGGTCGTGCGAGATGACTAATTCACCCCAATCCATTTTTTATAATTAATTTTAGGGTACATGATAAATATCGGAATTCCAGTGAATAATTTAATTAAGAGAAAGTATACTTACCTACTTTCAATAGCATGCTGAACTTTTTCTTGCTTGTATCTTTTCGACAAGGTGCATTGTGTTTTGTAGTCACTTATGGCTTCATATTTTAGTTGATAAAATTTTTTCCGAAGCATTTGAAAATTTTAATTTCGTTTCATGTTCATCACTTTTTCTCAAATTGACTTCCGCTATCATGAGTGATGTGCATTATTTCAGCAGGTTCGTCCCTTGCTTGATCAGAGGTAAAAAGTGAATTAAATCTTCCTTTTCTTCCTAAAGCTAATGTTCAGTATTTCAATAAAAATAACAGTGATGAATTTTTTATCTTCATAATTTTTTTTGACTCTGGATCTAGGTTATGTTTTTTCTCAAAAAGAAACGTAATAAAGAGATATTTCATTGTGGGATTACAGCAAATAAAAATTTTTTAAAATTTTGTTATAGGATATCAAAAACTGAAGCTTATATTTTTTGATTACGTAATACCGCCAGATGTTATGTATAAAGAATATCAGTGTAAATGCGTATGTTTTTATTATGCCAAACATTATTTTGTTTGTATTGATTCATTCCAACTATTTTTCTTAAAATCTTTTGTTTTCGATAGGCATGCCCCCTCTTGTAGGGCTATTACGCCACCCTAGGGGGCACGCCCTACAGTTTGAGAAACGCTGATATATTATAATTCTAATTAAAGTTTAATATATCCTCAACATGGTTTTTGTAGAAATAAACTCAGACTTTAATTGATTTCTGAGCCCACATGAAAACTTCTATAGCCGGATAAATTCTTTTTTTTTTATTTCAATTTTCAGACCGTTGCTACATGAGATCAGATTTCCAAGGTAAGTAAACTGTTTTTAAATTTAAAAGTACAGTTACATATCTTCAAAGGAGAAAAAATTTAGATGTTTAGTTTAAATCAAAAACTTTGCTTTGTCGCATTAATAGCATGTCCCATTTCCTTTGCCTCACTCTCAAGAACTGCAGAAGTGTTGCCTTTTTTACCATCTATATATAATTATATCTATATCGTTGTCAAAGGCAAGAAGTTGAGCAATCATTTGCAAAATAGTACCAATTGTGTTTAAATCGGAGTCTTTAATGTTTCTTTTTCTAAAGCGAACACTAGGCAAGAAAAGGAGTCTTCCTGTCAAACACCCTTTTCAATTCTCTTCCACTCTTTTAACAAAAGGTTCTGAGAGATTTGACATAATTTGCATTCAAGAAGAAACTTTTTTTAGAATTATTCTAGTGAAACAGACCAGGTTCTTCGGAATGTTAAATTCTGAAATAGCTTCAAATATTTTTCACGTTTAACGTTATCACAGGCAGCTTTAAAGTCAATAAAAAGTACGTAGGTGTCAGTATTATACTCCTTGGTTTCTCCAATATCTGCCTAATTGTTGTGTAGTCGATCAGTCTTTGTTTTTCCTCTCTGGAATCCTCGATAGTAGTTTCGAATGATTTTTGAGGGGTAGGTTTCTAACCACTTGAATAAAGTAATGCAGAAAATCCTGTAAACAGTATTAAGCAAAGAAAAATCCCCCTCTAATTACCATTATAACTTCTGATCTTTCTTCAAATCCCTCTTCCCACTCAGAGGGCATTGATTTCTGTGTCCAAATAATACAAATCAGATAGTGGAATTGTCTTGTTTAGACTCTTTTCATTAAATTGAATGAGTCCAGCTTTGATGCTATAGGGTTCAGGTAATCTATTATTGTGCTTAGCTTCTTCACTGCTTCTTTTACTTCGTACATAGTTGGTGTATTATGCTCCAAGTCCTCACCATCCGAACACATGGTTGACAACATATTACAAGTGGATAGATCTTCCCCTTCATTTTCATCCATTAAGAGTTCCACGAAATGCTCCCTCCAACGAAAGAAAACTTCATCCGGGTCTCTTGCAAGATCTCCGTTTCTCTTCATGCAGGTGGTAGTTCTGGGATTAAAATCAGCTCTAACATTATTTACAAGTTCATAGAACTTTCTGGCTTCCTTTTGCGCTTTTTCAGCTTTCACTATCTCTATACTGATCTTCCGTATACTCTCACTTTTTCATCTCTCATCAATTATTTGAACCCTTTTCTTGCCGTTCTTGATAAGTGTTTCTGGATTATAATTTTAGATGCCTCATTCTTCTTCTTCGTAATATCAATACACTTCTCGTCAAACCAATGTTTAGTTTTCTTTCTTTCCTTGCATCGCTGAAATTTTCTTTTTAGATGCATTGATGATGGTTTGCTTAAGATCCTATCAATCAATCTCTGCTGTAAGAGCTACCTACGCCTCTTATCACTATTGTAATTTTTATTTTTTATACTCATTCAATAACTTTGTCTTCTTCAAATGTTCGGTGTAAATCTTCTTAATATCATTATACTTCATTTTATGATGAAATCTATTATTTTTGTGACTCAACTTTGAATCCAGAAAAAAGTCGTCAGAGTCCAAATCTGCACCTCAAAATATCCGAATGTCTATAAAACACTCCTGTACCTGAGTATGTAGTCTATTACATTTTGTGTCTGCCTATCTGGAGATCTTCAGAAAACTTTATGTATCTCTCTCTCTCTCTCTCTTTATGTGCTTAAAAATTGTACTTTCGATTACTATGTTTGTACAGATGGTAAAGTTGAGAAGTCTAAAATCATTCATACTTGTCTCTTCACGTAGGCATTCATTTCCCACGAACCTATTCATGCTATTATCTGCTGTGTTTTTACGTATGGCTTTATGGGAAGCATCAATTCAAATATATAAAACAGCGCAACTATCATACGAGAACAATGATAATTAATAAAAAAGAACAAACATTTAAAGAAAGGACATGGACAAATTAAGATGGAAACAAAAGAAAAAGTTCAAAATTGGAACAACAAGAAAAGGAACATAAGAAATGTAGTCTTTACAAAGAGTTCATGGTTTTTCCGTCATTCCAGTGTAGTTTATTTATCTCACCACGTTCTTGAAAGTTTTTATCGTGTTTTCGGCATATAAAAACTTCTGCATTTATGATACTCTAATTAAAAAGTTGGCATATGCCAAATAAAAGAATATCTGATTGAGATGATGTGCCCTGATATAATGACCTGCTTACAGTCTGAAGTTTGCATAGCCTCTTTATGGAGCGTTTGACTAATAATTTTCCAAGTGTTTAGAATGTTAGCCCAGATTTTGCAGCCTGGTCAGATCTAAGACAATCTACTAATTTCTCAAAAGCATGTTTCTTAAGTAAAAAAATGTATTATTATATTTTTTAAGAGTTTGTGTTTCATGTTTATATAGGTATGTGTGTGTGAGCGTGCATGCGTCTGTCTGTCGGCCAGTTCATTTTTTTATGATTTTTTTCAATAAAATTATAAGTTAAAAGAGTACAACAAAAATTATAACATTACATACAAAAGTTTTTAATTAAGAAAAAAAATCACATCTAAAAAAGGGAGTAATACATTATAAAAATAATATATATATATATACATATATAATCAAAATTTCTCTACAAGAGAGAGATGAATAAACATGATTAAAACTGAAAATAATTGAAATTGCAAGGTAACCAGACAACAGAATTTAAAAGGAAATATGAAAAATTAAAATAATAGAGTTAAATATAAAAATATAAAAGAAGGGATGCTACAGTATTATCAACATTGCTGACTTAGGACAGCTTATATATAATTTTATTTTATATAAAAGTGGGGTTGAACATGTTTTTTGGCCAGACAACCTTCCCTCTTTATTTTAATAAAACTGAGCAAAAACCTATAGAATATAATGGATAGAAAATCTAAATCCATTATGAGAAAAAGGTAACTTACCTAACAATTGCATTCAAAAATGAAGAACCCGCGCTAAATCTAAATACAATAAACAAGTTATTACCCGATTCTGGACCCAAATACAAATTCAAAGAAAATCAATGGCTGAAAAGTAGCACTAAGCAAAAGTATGAAAATAATAGAAACAATAAATTAATAATTATAAACATACTACCATTATCTTAGGGACTCTAAGATTATATGATTTAAAAAAATAAAAATTATTATAAATTTTAAAAATGTAATTTTATCTGAAATTAGAAATTGGGGGTATCTAAAAATATCTAGGAAGAATAATAAATTTATAATAATAACCTGTTAATAAACAATGGAAATGTAATCCATATATTTAGAATATATATATATATATGTTCACACATGCAATTTAAATGTAATGAAGGACAAAATTTTAAAAGATATCATGATTAAAGGCACTAGTTTTAGATTAACTATTCCTAATAACAATAAGACCATTAAAAACAAATTAATAAATATATTAATAATTTGTTACTAAATCTGAAGCTAAATATGGTTTGCCTTTGAAGGCATTTGATGAATTTAAGTACAATAATTTAAAAGACTTGATGAAATTTAATAACTCTTCTAAATCACAGTACTTACTAATAAAGATGTATAAAAGAAGGTTTATGATTTACAAAAGAATTTAGTCATTGTTTATATAGAAAGAGTGCCTGGAAATTATGCTGTAATTTGTAAATATTTTTGTAATAATATGACTAATGAACACTTTTTAAACGATGAATCTTTTAAAACATTAGACTTGTCACATAAAGAAATTAATAATCGAATTATTGTTGTTAGAAATTGGGTGTTTCCATTCATAAGAATAAGTATCCATAGATATATTTTTAACACCTAAATTCCATAAAAATCCTGTAAAATTTAGAACAGTAGAAAATGGTTTTAAAACTTATATCATTACTGCAGGTAAAATGCTGCATAATATTTTACAAAACTTCATCAGTAAGCAATGTAATAAAGGTATAATTAAAAATAATAAATATATCATTGATTTTTTTTTAAAATAAAAAATATTTATTTGGTTTATAGTTAGGACTTATTCCATTGATATCAATGATATTATTAAAGTAATTTTAGAAAATTATGGTAATTATAACCTTAATATTAATTTACAAAAAAATTAGATGTCTCATAGATTTAGTCTTAAAAGAAAACTACATTAATTTTAATGGTTCTTTTTACAAACAAACTAAAGCTTTGCCTCAAGGTCACCCTGCTAGCAGTTTTTTGGCTACTTTATTTTTACACGTATACGAATATAAATATATTATTAATAATGGTTCTTACATTTTTAGATACATAGATGACCTAGTTATTTTTGTTAAAAATAATAATGTTAACCCCAATATTACTTTTTATCTCAATTATTTAAACCTAATTAACATTAATAGTAATCCAATTAAAACTAATTACTTGGATAAATCAGTGTATTTTAAAGACTATAAACTACTTAGCAATTTTTATGACAATATAGATGATTTTAATTTTAACATTCTCAATGTGCCTTAGTGGAATTATATCTATATATAGAAATATTATTTTCAATTATGTTTATAGCAATAACGTATTAGTTAGTGATAAATTTAATATCTATTTAAATTTTAATAACTTTATTAAACATTTTATGTTACATGGATACCCTGCTAACTTTATAAAATGTTGTACTCCTAACAATTTAGTATAAGTAATATGTTATAAGTTGAACGGCTAATCAATAGACGGCGCCTCAAGCTAAGTAAATTAACAAAAAAAATTATTTTAAATTAATTGTATATGACTTGTTGCACTTTTATTTTCTATAAATTTAAAACAAAATTTGGAGTTTTAAATATATATATATATATACATAAACTTAATGTTATTTTATCAAAACTTCTTGATTTTATGCGTTACTGATATTCACCTTTCTGTTGCCCGGGAAAATAGTTTTGGATGTACTCACGTGTTAAGTATTTATATAAATGTTTTAGTTTGTTTTACATATTCTAGTTATTATTATATGCTATAATGTTATCGTTTTTAATAGATTATGGTTTTATTTGTAATTATAGTTAAACTTCACTAGAAATTACTTACTTTCCCTATGACCCAGAGTATTGACAAATATAGGTGGAGGTTGGCTGGTCGCAAAACATTGTTTAAACCTGCAATCCTGGTTCCTAAGGCCAGGAGTTTGCTTCAGTACTACTGTGCCTAGGACTTTATTCTATCATGACTATAGTTGTCTTTAGTTTATTACTGTTTTGTGTATATTTTGAAGTATATATATATATATATATATATATATATATATGAATTTATGACAATTTGGTGAGAGTCCTATTCAAAAAGATAAATAGAGCTAAATATACAATTTAAACAGATTCTAAGCGATTTTAAGTTTTTTTTATAGAAGAAAGTAGTTTGTTATGGAAGGCAATAAATTATGTGTTAAGATAGGTTGTTAACATGCTTACATAGCCAATAATCTCTATTATTTTAGCCTCAAAATTTAAAAAAAACTATTGTTTTCCAAAAGAAATACGTACTACTTATACAAGTAGTTTTACAGTAACAGTATCAACTCATTTCTCTTACGTTATGGATTTCCCTGTCCAATGTCTCTTAAATCTACTGAGGAAATTTAATCTAAAATTATCTCAGATAAGATAATTTTAGTGCGAATTTATAATTAATGCAACACATATTGTAAATGTTGTATTCTTGTATTAAATGTTTCAAATTTCGCAATTAAAACCAGTAGTAAAACGATAAAGACGATAAGAAAATCAATGAGATGTGTGATATTATACACAAATATTACTTCAAGAAGGATATATTTTTAAAAAGCATGTTATAAGTGAGAAGTGAGAACCATTTTTCAGAAAAAATAGAGATTTTCAATTCATAAAATTCTTTGTGTGTTTTTATATTCAATATAATAGTTACTCATTTAATTCTTTACGCAAATTTAACTAACAATCATATTTTTTCCTCTTAGATATTTCACGATAGATAAAAAATAAAAACTATTTAATTATATACAATTTATACATTCCCAACTATTCTTAATAAAAACAATTTTGGAGGTAACTGATCAGCTTAAATGCATTATATATATCCTATTTTTATACGCAAAACATTTTATTGTGCCTCTATTTGTTTTTTATGTACATTCAATTGTTGAAACAGCTGAAAAAGATCTGTTGTAAATTTTGTTGATGTTTTTTCCTTCATTATCGCTCTGAATTTCTTTGAAAATAGTTTAAGGAAGAAATATATGCTTTTAGAGTATCATCAATCTAATGCATGCAGCTTCCAGGAAAATCAATTTACATATTCATGATAATTCAGACACAGCTGACATTTCGTTATTGCTGGAAATGGAAAGTTTTTTCTTAGAAAGCTTTGTTAACTCCAGTATAGTTTGTGGTATACTTTAAATCTAAGCTCATTTGATCATGAATCAAGAACTAACTTATTAATAAATGCAAAGTCTTTATTATTTTTATTTCATCTATTTATTTATTTATTTTAAATTTAAACATTTGCATTCTAAATTTACTTATCAATATTAAGTTCTCAAGAACTTTAAATATTTATATGAAATATTTGACTAAACATTTAGTGTTTTTACTTTCATCACATTCGACCATATCCTATATCAATGGTGAAAATGGTTACTTGTTTGTTTGCATACGTAATGCTAACTATTCTTTTGCATAAGGATTCTTGCATAAAGGTTTTTCTTGTTCAAGATCCAAATGAAAATAACATAAAAATAATATTCCCCCAAGTTAGCAACCCTTATTTCCCATGTGTCGTACTCCCTGAATTGGCAACCATGTGCTTAATTCCTTGTAATGTTGTCAATACCGTTGCGATATTACGTAACTACCCTTATGTAACTCCGTATATAAGCGGTAAAGTGAGGAAAATATATGTCCTGAGAATTGATTGCTTTTCTTGACATTCTTTAAGAAAACCAGAGGAGACGGTCCGTACATTTTCACAATTAATGCTTTTATTTTCTTTTTAATGTAGATCTTAGTTATCATCACTAATTCAAAAAAAAAAAAAAATTTGCAACTTTCTCACCAATTAACTTCATTAAAATTTCAGATTTTAATTTGTTGGCACATTTTTGTGCTTAAAGGCTCTGTCTACTGAATCAAAATAAGTTCCGTTTCTTCCGTTTTTTCTTATCTTTAATCTCCAACAGAATAATATTTCTTTCAATCATTTTTACTCGCTCATCTCTCATTTACTCTTTGGAGTTGAATAAAAATGGGATGCATGAGAGAAATATATAAATGAACAATATCGAACTTCACGGGAAAAATTTGCGTGAATTTTATTTTTAAAAAAAACCTCGCACTTAAAAAGTTCTCAATTCAAAACAAAGATCACATCGCCGACCCGAGCACGATTGAAGACTGGAGCAGAATAAATCCAACTAAGCTTATCGTACCTCGACTAAATTAGATTCAATTACTTAATTTCGATTCAATCATAAGCAAAACGTGGCTAAAGAAGTTATCATCTCAAAAAATATTCACGCGTAAACTTTAAGAGCTTTCTCAAACATAATTGTTTTCTTTTCTTTTCAATATGGAGCATATCATAAAACCTTTTACAAGAAAAGTAATCTCATTATATTTAAAAATGACTAAATTTAGCAAGCAATCTGCATTGTTGAAAATTGCCCTGAGTAGTCCCGGAGTTAGAGCCTAGATCCAGTTTAAAAAGCAAACTGATTAAATCGGTAAAAAAAACTAGACATTTAGAATTTTAGAATCAAAGCATGCATGGTGTAACGTACTGGGATTGAAAACAGTCAGACTAGAGACAAATATTTTTAAGCTATATTCTCCCTCTAAGATCCTCTTCCACCTTTCATATACTCCTTCTCTATCTCTTACAATTCATGACTCAAGCTTGTTCTACTACCCTCTCTCTCAGCTTTTGCGCCTTTTCAGACTCCTGCTATCTAAAGCATTCGGATTGGTTCTTCCATCACTGATGATATACACTTGTCTTTTATGGCAGTAATATTTCCTACATTATGAATGCAGTAATCAAACTAGGATATGATAGAATGTTACTGTGGATAAATTGCTTGAGTAACTTTTACAGCAATGTCTTGAAATCATCAAATTCTAGCTTCAAAAACCTTCAATCAGCCACTTTTAGGCAGTTCCATTTGTAAACTAGAAAATACTCATTATGACACTTTACACGTATCCAATATTTTTGAAGTCTTTGGCAACATGAAGTGATCTTATTGGCTATATCTCCATGGAATTGTATTTCTCACAATGAAAAAATAGATAAAACGTCCAAAACTACTATATATGTCTTACTTTTTTAACTACACATTCGAAACGTATGATTTAGTTTAAAACATGAAATTTTGTCAGAAAGTAACTATATAATAATATTAGTTATCTTGTTATATATTTAATTGGAGTCTTTTATCTGGTAAAATTAAATGTACTTTACTAATATATTCAAGTGTGTTCCCCAGATACTTTTACAGAACCGTTTCTCAACAATCGTTCTCAAATACTCTTTGAAAACTTCAAAACCATCACTTAACCTCTAACATAACTAACCATATTAACATAGACTGATGACTTTTAAATTACACCCACAATTACCACAGAAAACATTATTTAGAAAATATATTACGAGAAAATATAATAGGTCAATTATCAAATATACGGATATAATTTGTAGTTTTCAATCTTTCACACTTGCATTTAAATATTAAATTCCTTCCAAAAAGATTGTGTTCACTGCAAGAAGAAAAATTATTTTAAAAAAAGAGTATTTTTACCAAGAATATTCATGGTTACAAAAAAAAAATATTTGGATTTTTTTTTTATTTTTAAATATTTATCCGAATGAAAACACATTTAATAAATATCGTTTTCATTTGCAAATTTATTTTTGATTAATATCATAATTTAATCCGTGGTGAATTGAATAATATATGTAAGATACAAATAAAATCAACGTCAAAAATATTTCAACTTCAGTAATTTGAAATTTGATTTTTTTTTTTTTCTGAAAGAATTTTTTAACAATTTTAGGTTAAATTTTGCAGTACATGGAACGTGAATTAAATTAATCTAAACCCAAAGTTTTCAATTTCTTAGCTGATAAATCCAGCTGACGTAAATACTTAAAACTTCTGAACTTCATTCCAATTTATAAGATTTTCGAATTTTGAATATAGAAATTTGAAATTTGTTGCTAAATGATCTGTGTTCGATTTATCTCATTTTAAAGCAATAAGCCTGGAAATTGTCCATAGTATTCAAAGCTATAAGCAATGAATTAATTACAAATGATTTTGGAGAGATTGGACTTACCATTTTCTTACAAGTAATACATTTTATTTGTAATTTAATAATTAAAGAAATTGCATGTAAAATGTTTATCAGCATATTTTATGCACTAATATGCATAGGATTCAAATATTTTCCTTCTACAAAGTTGACCACAAAAAAGCAACAGTAAGAAGGACCAGAAATATCACAGAGAAATTTATTTCGCAGATAACATGTTGTACAAAGATAAAACGAATAAAATTACAGCTTCTTGTGACGTGTGGGTGATGAAATCAGTAGGTAGTGTAACCGCCTTTGTTGGTTGTAACCACTGCCACACACACACTCCTCGGGATAGGATCAAAGAGGCAGTGGGTATATTCTTAAGGTACATAAGTCCCTACGTACATATTGCCAAAACTGTTCTGATGTATCAGAAGACTGTGTATTCTGAGCCAGTCGATGTGCAAGCATGAACCACAAGTTTTTGACAGGCGATAGATCGAGATAACTTGCAGGTCAAGGAAGCAATTAAATCTGATGGGTAAAGAAGAATTCTTGAAAACTGTGTGCCACATTCAATCACGTATTGTCTTCTTGGAATATGGTTGATGGCAAACACTGAATATATGAGAGGATCATAGTCACAAACATCCCAGGGATGTAGCAATGACTGTTCAGTGTACCATCAGTGATATTCAATACCTCATCAAGACATGGTAACTGGTACAAGACCAGTTTGGCTATGCATAACGCAAAAATTTAACGCAACATCCCTAACCACAGTGTCTCCAATTTTGAATCCGACCATCGTGATATTGAAGGCTGAAGCGGGATTCGTCTGTAAACACAATGTTGTTCCATTTTGTTGTCCATGTCCTCCATTCATCGCCCCATTGGTGATGAAAATATCTGTAATTTCCATTAAAAGCTAGACGAAGCAATGGATCTTATAGACATTACACTCTCCTGTAAACAGCTTCGAATGGCACGAGAAGACAATTTTACGATACCTGATTCCTTAATGCTTCGGTTCCTACACGGAGCTGGATCAAATGACGATGGCTCCACGCACCGTAATATTTAATTTCACTGCTTTTCAATCTTTACTAACCACTTCTCTTAGAAAACATCAAACGTATAAACTTCACTTAACTTGTCAACAACTGCGTGTTGACAGTTCACTTGCTTCACTTCACTTCACTTAACCTCTTACTTCACTCTCTTTCAACTCGCGAGTACCAAATTTATATAATATTCCTCATTTACATTTATCACGTTTGATTTCTCGATGAAGGTTGGTTGAAATAAATATTTTGATTTAAAGAAAAAAGAAGTAATTAGTAGAAACGCGTATAGATCCGTCACAAGTTTAAAATTTTCCTCATCAACTGTACATATACTCATATATATTAACCTACCTCTAAATTGTATTACCTTAAGTTTATTTTACCATTTTAAAACACCATTTGTCGTATGCGTATTCACATTTTTTTTTCATTTTCTTAAAAGTTGTATAAAATAGTTTTGTTTAGAGCTTATTATCTATACCCTTGAAAATACAATTATTTTCAGACTGAGATAAAAATTAATTTTTGCTTATGATAAAAAATCCTTATTTTTTAAATGTATTCTTTGATTGTTGCATCATCTTTATTTTTATTTTTGCATTTATGAAACATTGTAATTTAGTTAATTGAGGAGAATATTTTATTCTTCATAATATGTATTTAAATAAGCACATGGTACCCTCCACAACCAAGAGTGTTTAAAAAATCTTACTATTATAGCACTAACTTAAATAAGAATTTCATTATGCTATTTTAGATATATGATGCAGTTTACAGAATACACTAATGATATTCAATAAGATGGTTAAGATAAGCATTAAGGGAAACAAATATTATGCTCTAAAACTGATTTTTTAAAAGAACTAAAATTAGCATTCAGCTGTTAAAGGATAGTTATTGCATTTTATAATATATACAAAAAGTATCTGTGTATGTTTTTATATTCTTATTGCAAATACATATATATCCTTCGGTAAACATGTTATTCTATCATTGGATGAACGAAAGCAAACAAGTTTTCTGAATTCACAGAAACCGGAATTTATTTTGTTCGTCTTAATATAAGTTCAGCAGCTGTCTGTTACAGTAAACATGAAATCTCAGATGTAAGCAAATCAAATTACTCCAAAAAAAAAACCAATCCTGATTGATATCATTCTTCTTAACACTCTCGAAAACATATTTCCAGCTTAAATCTTACGAATCTCTTTGAGGAAACACAACTGAAACCTTTAGCTTAAGGCTAAAAGCACTGAAAGAGTTCTTTTATTGTTAAATTCTATTAGGAGAGTAAGGCCTGCTATAAAAACTTTTGGTTTCCTGTTTTTTTTCCTCCTTATGTTCTCCTTTTTGCACCTTATTTTGTTTTACCTAACATTGCAACATTAGGCAGAAACAGAAAAGAAAATGCTCTAGGCAAATAATGAAAAATAGCTGTAATTTCCCCAGCTATTAACACTTTTTTTAATCTTATTCATCGTCTAACAACAAAATTACAACTAACATTACATGTATCCAAGTGTATTTTTCCGAAGTAGATACATAGAAAGCTAAGTGTTTTTTACTTTTAATTATCTGAGAATTTGTATACACACAAACACATAAACACACACACAAATTGTATAAAATGTAGTCCACAACTTCATATAAATTATATTTCTACTGAGATTTTTTATTTAATATTTAATGTATGGACTTATACATAGACGTAACAATATTAGCTGCAAAAGATATGAGCGTGAATAAATATATTCACTGCTGGTCACCGTAAATGCAACACCCTGAAGGAAGCTCGCAAATAACATGAAATTTACAACATGCATTAGCGGAGGTGAGATATGCAAATGATTAGAATTTCAGCGCAGACACACATCACGCACGCCTCTGGCGCCACCTCAAAGCGCTATTTAAGGCTTGAATATTTCGACGATTTCAGGTTCGGCAATTGTTTTTTTCAAAAAACGATCAGTTATGTCTCGTAGAAAACGATGATTAGCTTTTGATCAATTATGACAGTTCGACAGAGGAAGGATAGTGGCCAACCGAGATTGTGGATTAACTTTCAGGGAAATCGGTAGTCGTGTTGGACGAAACCAAACTACTGTAATGCGGATATGTGACCGTTGGATGCAGGAGGGTACGACGGACCGACGTGGCCGATCGTTTCCACCTCAGTGCACCACTTCACGTGAGGACAGCAAATTGTGCGCATGGCACTAACGGATCGCTCAGTCACATCACGAACCATAGCACAGCACATTGAGTCTGTAACGCATCATTCAGTGTCTGTGCTTACCATTCGACTCCGTTTACAGCAAAATGGTCTGTCCGCAAGACGTCCATTGCTTGGTCTACCCTTGATGCAGAACCCCATTCGTGTCCAACGCCAATGGTGCGATGGTAGAAGGACGTGGGTGGCAGAATGGAATGAAGTTGTCTTTACTGACGAGTCACGCATCTGTCTGCAACACCACGATGGTCGGATTCGAATCTGGAGACACCGTGGAGAGAGGATGCTAAACAGCTGCGTTATGTACCACCACACTGGTCCTGCACCGGGTATTATGGTATGGGGCGGTATTGTATATCACTCTCGCACTCCTCTAGTACGTATTCCCGGTACTTTAAACAGCCAGCGCTACATCTCCAATTGTCCTTCCTTACCTTCAGTGCTTGGCTACAGCCATATTTCAACAGGATAATGCTCGACCACACGTGGCACGCATTGTCTAAAGATACTTCGTCAATTACCAGATTGAATTTCTTCTATGTCCGGCTTGCTCTCCGGATCTTTGCTGATAGAAAACATGTTGTCCCTGGTTGCTCAATGATTGAACCAGATTACACCCCAGCTGCCACACCAGATCAACTTTGGCAACGTGTGGAAGCTGCTTAGTCTGATGTACACCAAGAACACATCCAAAGTCTCTTTACATCAATGCCGAGCTGTGTGGCAGTGGGGATCTCCAACAATGGCAGCTACTGTGGCTACTGATTCTGGCAGGAACCACACTTCGAAAAAGTCTATAAATTTAATCATTTGATACTTGGTCAACATGTTATCTACAAAATAAATTTTGTTGTGCTATCTCTTGTCTTTCTTGGTGTTGCATTTACGGTGTCCAGCAGTGTTATATATTGATAAACTTAAAAATACATTTCAATTATGATTTGTTTGTTTATATGAGATACTTCTGCAGACTGTGAAACTATTTTCTATTCTAAAATAAAATGATAATTTTTTTTCAAATATGTGTTGATATTTTTTGATGTGATTATTTTTCCTTTTTTTTCATACAATAGAGTTGAAAGAAATTTACTAATAATAATTAACTACAAATTTCCTTACATTTGTAAGAAATGTTTTATGATTCTTAATCCTAAAAATAAATATTTGACTAATTTTTGTTTCGTATTGGTCGACATACTTCGTATTAATCAAGTTTTACATTCCGGATGAATCAGGTTTTTAAAAAATTGGTATGTGCTCCCATTTAAATAATTTGTTTACCTTCTTTCTCTTTTGATATTTTGTGATTTTTAATGCTCTCTCTCTCTCTGGTTTTCTGTTTATCCCGAAAAGTTAAAATATTAGAGTAATCTTTAGAAAATGGAGACTTTAAAATAACTTTCTTTAAAATAGAATCAAATTTTGACAGACATGTAAAACTAAATCAATCCAATCTAATATAAGTTTTTTTATGGTCTTTTAGTACAAAAAATTAATTAATTGATGATATATTAGTCAGAGTAAGTACTCATCAAAGCTGTAATATTACAAATAGTTTGAAAAATATTTAGATGTATTGAAAAAGAATATTAAAGGTATTGTTATTATTTGCTTTATATGTATCTTTTTTTTATTTACAAATCTTTTTAAATGATTTATTTGAATTAATTGTCTTTCTACTTTCTACGAAAGACTCATAATAATCATAGAATAAATCCCAGTCATATATATTTCAATCAACATATTGACAGAAAAAAAAATCTCAGTGTCTTTCCTTATTTTCTTCGCCGTACTCATAGAATAAAAAGCTTGTAATTTCAAGTTAGGTTTCCAGGCATCCAATATCACTTTTAGTCTTGGTGTCGATAGCACTGGGATAATTTTCCGCTCCATTTAACAGTAAGGGGTTTTACTTTTTTATTTTCTCTTTGTTTCAATACGAGTCTTTATTTGAAAGTTAAGTCAAATCACGCAACTTCAATAATGATTTATCATATTTGATCAGAGAAAAACCCACTCATGGGTGCTTTAAATAATTAAAGGGTTAATTAAAAATCCACAGCTCTTCTAGCATTCCAATTAAAAGGAATATATTTTTGGAAATTCTTTCAAAGCAAATGGTCTTAATAGTTCAAAGCTCCTTTTTCCGAATTAAGGTAATATCACTTTTTATATTTAGCAATTCAGAATAAGAACATAAACTATTCTATCAAAAACAATCTCATAGTTAAACATTGCATTAAATATTCAGATGGGTTCTAGAGAAAAAAATGACTAGACAAAAAGAAATGAATGTTAAGCATAATATTCCATGCTCTAAAAAAGATTCCTGTTTTATTTCCGAAGAG
Organism: Trichonephila clavata; assembly: GCA_019973975.1. Classification (NCBI taxonomy): domain Eukaryota; kingdom Metazoa; phylum Arthropoda; class Arachnida; order Araneae; family Nephilidae; genus Trichonephila; species Trichonephila clavata. Next base: position 38,991 of record BMAO01007162.1, read on the forward strand.
AAAAACTAAATTATATATATTTTATTTTTCTCATAATCCTGCGCACCAAAACGATCTCGTACGGTGCTCGTACGTGCAGCACCCGCAAATTTTTCGATTGCGATGCGTAATTTCCTCCATGCAATATATTAAGAGCAGTCAGTAGAATAAAAATCATGAAATGATCGATTTTGAGGGATATAACATATATGCCATATTTTCAATTAGAAGTATGACAAAATGACTTTTAAAAAATCATCAACTGACGGGCCACGCCCCCTTTTGACAGATATTTGCCTTTTAAATATCCTGAAACAATTGTAAAACCTTCTTTTTGTTTATTCAAACGCAATTAACTTAGATAACAGTTGACTGTTTGATTAACTGTATTAGTTTGGCGGCGGAATTTCGAGTTACAACATGTTTTCAAGTGTTATAAAATAATTATTATTTTTTAGTATTTAGAAAATGTTTACTTTCACAAGGTATGTTTTTTTTCAAAACTACTATTTTCAAAATTTATATTTTTAAAATTATGTTTAAAAAAATAAAATTTTCTATATTTACTGTTTGTGAAAAAAGCTGCAAATTTACATTATATATTCCCTATGCATTATTGTGGATACTGAAGTGATATTTAGAAAATATTACAAAAGAAAACATTTAGCTAAGAGCACATGTGTCAAAAAACAAACAACTTTGAATAAATTCAGAGATGATAAATAAAAGTCTGTTTTTAAAAAAACAAATTTTTTTTAAAAAAATATCACTTTAGTATAAATATAAATATTACTTTACTATACAGAGAAGTTCTTAAACTTAAATATTCAAAAGTTTCTGAATGAATTGCACATACAAAAATTCATATGTGTAATACCATTTGTCGTTGCAAAAAGCTGGTTAAATACATAAAAATACATAAATATCACGTTTAATAACACAAAAACAGTTTTATTTTGGGGGCTTAAGAAATCATGTGTCCAGTTTAGAGAAACTTTTGAAATTTAAAATTTTAGAAACTTATGTTTGCATGTGAACACACAAAACACTGATGAAAACTTTCGAAATGACGTAAAATCATGTTTTTTCAAATGCACACCAAAACCATATAGATAAATTTTGTCACATTACATTTATGATAATTTTTTGTCACTTTTGATATTTGGATATTTGTAATGTATAACAGTTACAAATTCTTCAAATATTTATGCAGATTTTGAGAAATTAGATGTAAATTTTACAAAATATCTCGTTAAACGAAATCTGAAAGATGCTATATATGTTTTTTCTGAATATTTAAAAACTTTTTTGATTCCTATTTTACTTAAAATGTATTGACAAGTGCTAATGTTGAATAAAATGTGGCAAATACATTTTGTAATTCATAATTTTTGTGATGAAGTGACATTTCATGTTAAAAATGCATTTTTTCAAAAGTTTGTTTATCGAAATTTATGTTCTTTTTTATCAGAAAATGATTAAAGGATGCTCATAAAATTTCAATGAAACATAACTGATATGTAACTATGTATACTGAAGAGAGCCTTTATAAATTTTCCCAAAATATTTTAACATACAGCATTTATCGTAGAAAAAAAAGAACATTTTTAAGAAATTCATAGTAATACTTTAAGTTGCATGGTTTTGAAAGAAAAAATAACAATATATTTGAAATATCTCACTGCAATATAAATATTAAAGTCTAATTAATATTCAGACAAAATCTGAAGTCTTAATATTTAACAGTTTTTGAGAAAAAGGTACATATATATGTCATGATTTTTGTCGTTGCCCGTAAAGTCTCTTATATATACACATAAAATTACGTAAATTTCATGTTTAAAAAGATAAAAATAGTTTTATTTTGGTTGCTTAAGAAATCATTTGATCAGTTTAACAGTTATTGAGATCTGATACTTTTAGAAAGACTGGTTGCATGTGAATATACAAAACATTAATGAAAACTTTCGAGAAATGGCGTATAATTACATATTTTCAAAACCTTAATTTTAAATATTAATACATTATTACAAGGCATTCATGATGTTTAATTCTCCCTTTTGATGTTTGTAATACATCACTGATAAAACCTCTGCAAAAATTCATACATATTTTGAGAAAACTAATGTACATATTACATAACATCTCGTTAAACGAAAACTGAAATATGCTATGTATATATTTTCTGGGCAATTTAAGTAAAATGGGAAACAAAATGTTTTAAAATAAATACAGGATAAGCTAATGTGTAATAAAATGGGACCCCAATACATGTAATTCATAATTTTTGTGGTGAAGTGACATTTCATATTAAAAATGCGTATATCTCAAAATCATAAATTACAAACTGCCTGTTCCTTTTTCTCAGAATTGACTGATAGAATCCTTATACAAATTTCAGTGAACATTACTGATATATAACTATATATACTAAAGTGAGTTTTCTTTTTAATATTCTAAAAAAATTTTGTAAAATTCAGTTATCATGAGGAAAAAAATGACAATTTTCAAAAAATTTATATTCATAATTTTACGTTGAAGATTTTTGAAAAAAAAACAAAACAATTTATTTGAAAAAGCTCACTTCAGTTTAAATAAAAAAAATCTAATTAATATACAGACAAAATTTATGTCTATACATGTAATAGTTTCTGAGAAAAATGTACATAAAAATGCTCAATTTATCATTGTCTGTATATTTAAGGAAGGTGGAGGATTAGTGCAAAACACAAGTTGTTTGGCCTATTTGCTCCCAGAACATCATTCGCTTGATTCCTCTTGCACCCACGCTGCCTAATTTGACACCTCAGGATTTGAGAATATATCAATTTAAGTTATTATATATATATATATATACTAGCTGACCCGGCCACGCGTAGCTGTGGCTTTGTTTTAATACGTCAGTTCAATATTATTCTAAGTTATTCAATGCAGTCAAATTAATCTTCGTTTATAATTTTGGAGGGTTAAATAAAGTATAAAACAACAAACTATTTTAATTTTGCATTTCATTCATCTCCTATTTGAGTGTAGTATAATGCAGGAATTACTAACGAAGTCGTTAAGTAACAACATACGAAGATTTAATTTCATAAATGTGGTGAATAATGTTGAATCTTTAGAATTTTTAAAATTGTTTTATTCATTTTAAGGTATAACAAATAATAATTTTATACAACTAATGGCTAATCGGGGCAAAATATTTTTAGGTAACCTGTATTTTGCTAACTCAAATAGATTCAACGGTTTCCGCACACGTGAGCATGTGACATCTAGTTGTCCATTCGAGAAACATGGATTTTCTAAGTCCAACTACCAAATGAATATTGTTCGGGTTTCAGATTCATTTATGGTCATCGCGAAAGCCAAACGAATCGGAATTGAAGCCTTTTGAATGGTATTAGAGATTCTGACAGTATCAGTGGAATACGTGGCAATAAATTCCGTAGTAACAGAACCGAATTTTCGTTCAAACTTTAGAGTCAAAATGTTTGCTTCAAGAAGTTCCCGGAATAATTTTTGATGATAAAACGTGCACCGTTCCATTACTTAGGTGAATTTAAGTTACGCAGATGATAACCAGGGAACCAACCGAAGATTATGTGGTGACATTCCTGATATATCTAGAGAATTCAAAAACTCGGTTGGAAAATTTACGGTTTTTATTTTTCATCAACAATAGTGTCGATTGGTTTAAAAGGCGTTGGATCAACTGGCAACAACCCTGTGTCTGGAAGTTTATTTCAACACAATATCAACATTTTTTCTGATTATGTAACAGGATTACAGGGGCAATAATTATCTAGATAATTATGTAGTATATCCGGATAGACACTGTCAATCAGTTCCTCTTTAGCTTAAATAACATTACAGAAATCATCTAGTTATTTCATGTATTATGTATTTTGATGAAGTTCTACTTCACCGTTTCCGACATTCAGTAGTTAATTAGGAAATATTTGCTCAGATTTTTCATCTTGCAAATGTACTCGCGTTTTTATTGTCAGTCGAAGTGTTTCCACGTTTCACCATCAAAACGATTGTTTTAAACAGGCATTAATCTCGTGATAAAAGTAGAGCGTGTAATGGCTATTAATGTCTGTCGGAAATCTCCAGACATTAATACAACAGCAACACCGAATATTCTCCCGTTGCCATTTAAATCTCTTCAGAGCTCTATGTAATGCTTTGAGTGAATGTTTATGGTTCATTGTACACTTATCCCTGATCATGACTGATTTCATTTGCAATACTGTAGCTAATCCACTCTTTCTTTCAATAGTACATACTGCATCTTGTATTTTATGAATGTCCAATGGCAGCTGATGCGGAATGTGCAGTTTTTTCATCATCTAACATAGTGACAACAATGCCTGAAGATGCAATTTCCTATTGCAATCATATTTTCGCACGACTGCACCTGAGAGTTTTGTCGCTACAGGGAATTAAAATCCTGTGGTGGAACTCGAACACAAATCCATTTGACCTCATTAAAGCAATATCCAGAAAATTTACGGAAGCTTTTGAAATCCATTTCCAGATTCTCGTTCCTACTCCGAGAAGTACTCGGTGCCCACTTTCGACGCTTTTGCTTCTGTAAGTTCAGTCTCTGAAGGGGGATATTACGGTCGGTCGGCATTATCCGGCAAAGTTACGGGAGTTTCTAAAATCCGATTTCAGATTATTCTTGTTTCCCATCCTAAAAAACACCAGGAAAGCATTTCTCTCTCCTCAATAATTTTAAAGCAAGCTCTTTCCACAGTTGGTGCAAAATACTTTCGTCTGACATTATTTGACGTAGATATGAGATTATATTGAATTGGATTGAGAATATTCGGATATTTAGTTCCGATATACAATCAAGATCCACTTTTTACGTCTCTACTTCGGCAAGTGGCCGCAGTAGCCAAGTTGCCATGGCATCGGATCATGGCTTACGTGTCATGAGTTCGATCCCAGCACCACTGAAAGCGATTGATGGTAAATCTGTCGAGAACTCAAACGTCCTCCCGTTGGTGTGGTGTGGTAGTTAGGAGAGGGGGTGTCAGCTGCGGTGTCGTCCGCGTCACTTGACGATGGTTCAAAATTACGTTATCAGTCGTCAAAAGCCCTCGTGTAGCTGAAAAGTGCGACCTTAATATTAACTCACTCACTCACTTTACGTCGGAGAGATAGGCTGGTACTACTGTCCGAGAATATTCCGATCCCCCGAAATTATTTGGCAAAAATACAAGAATTTATATATTTTGATTTCAGACTCGCTTAAACCATCTGAAGTTACACTAGGAATACATTATTCCCACTCCAAGACTTTAAGGGTGAGCTTCTGCCACGGTTTGCGTAAAAGACGGTCATCATGAATTATCCGGAAAGTTATTGTTATTTCTCATATTGAATATCAGATTCGGATTATCCGTTTTGAAATACACCAGGGACAACGTTTTCATGATCCAAGGCTCTTAAGGCAAATCCCTGCTACAGTGTGTCTAAAATACGGTCGACTGTCATTATCCGGCAAAGTTATCGAAACTCCTAAAATTCAATTTCAGATTCTCCTTTCACACTCCGAATTGCACACGGAGCTGACTTTTGATGCTCCAGTGCGAGCAAGTTCATTCTCTAGAGATAATGAAATTCCGGACGCGGGACTCGAATCATTTGCCTTTTCTCCTAATTCAGACAATATCCGGCAAGTTTAGTGGAGTTTCTAAAATATACTTTCAAATTATCGATTCCCGCCTCTAGATACAACTGATGATCACTTTAGGTCCCTTGAGCCAGCAAGTTCAGTCCCTAGAAGGGGCTTTAGGGTCGTCCGGCATAATCTGGCAAACACTCGTTCACCATCCCAAATTACCACAGAAATGCACTTTTCCCGCACCAAGGCATTAAGGGTAAGCTCTTGCCACGGTTTGCGTTATAAATGGTCGTCCTGAATTATCCGGCAAAGCTAATGTTATTTCTCAGACTGTATATCAGATTCGGATTATCCATTTTGAAGTACGCCAGAGTCGAAGTTTTTATGATTCAAGGCTTTTAATGAAAGCCCCTGTTATGGTGTGTCTAAAATGCGATCGACCGACTTTATCCGGCAAAGTTACGATTATTTTTGGATACTGATTCAAAATTCGAATTCCACATCTCGAAATACGTCAGGGGCATAATTTTCGTGCATTTTGGTTTGAAATATCTGCTTCCACAGACACATGAGCAATGCCACATTTTGCAATTATTCTCTTACGGGAATCTGGTAACGGTTTTTCCGTATTCTTCACATTTCCGGCAATAAAAAAATATGGAGTGATTAATTGAAATAAAAACCCTCCTATGTTTTAAGTTGGGCGAAATGACACACAGTATGCAAAATTATATATGATCGTTTGAGTAGTTTCGGAGTCCATCGCTGACAAACACTGTGAAACGCGCGCGCGCGTATATTTTATATATAAAGATATAGCTTGTGAGGAAAATTTGTCTTCAAAATGTCAGTGATCCCTACACCAGAAATTATTGCTTTCGAAACGATACCAAATACTGGAGCAGCCTGACTTCGACTTACTTTTGCACATAAATTCCATTCATATTTCTTAGAATATGAATGCTATTTAGCGATGTGTGGCAAGATTGACTCAGTATCATCCGACAACTCGGTACAGATGTATATATCAGATAGGGGAACAACAGGTTTTTCTAACAAGCAGCGCCTTCTTTGTTAAAACCAACAAGTAATGTTCATTGCACGTGATGTTTGAGGCATATTGGCTTTTATATCATCTTAAAGTAACGAAAAGTTACAGAACACAGGTTATTCACTCTTTTCCAAAATAGAGTTCAAAAACCTAAAACTTTGGAAAGCTGAAGAACTATTTACTGCGTTGCCTTTCAATTCAGAACAACGGCATATTACAGTGTGAGAAATAATACAGCAACATAATAGAGAAAATATTTTATTTGTGAATTAAGGTACAGAGGGTATAGCAAAAAGTTTGAAATCATAAAATAGCAAAATTCTGTCTTATATGGAGTACGCCTACCGTACCCTGCTATAGAAGCCTTACATTTAGCTACCATACTTTTTTATGAGAGGGTCAACAAATGTTTGTGGCAGCAAAACCCATTTTCCCAAAAGAACGAATTTTAAGTCCTGAGAGGGAAGCTAAACTGAGAAAGGACTCTTCCAAGACCATCCCAAACATATTCGGTATGAGATCCACAGACCACTGGGGTTAATCCACTCGGATAATATCCTCTTAACGAAATTCCTGAACCATGTGAGTTCTGTGTGACAGCATATAATAGTCCATAAAAATGTAATCCGAGCCCCTAGCATACCGGATAAATCTTAAATGCTTCAAGGACCTCATCCTAAAAGAGTTCTTAATACACAGTTTCCATATCGAAGACTTGAAGTGGTGCGCAAGTGCCCAACATTATGCCGCTTCTGACAAGGATATCTTTGCCACCAAATATGCCGATTTATTTTACATAAGAGGGACGCAAGCTAGCTTCTATTTCTCTCCAAATGAAGTCGACCAAATATAAGACTCATCAATTAAGAGAACCTATTCCCATTCCTCTGCTGTCTATCAGAATTCTCGGTTCCACAATAACCAGTATTTTTTGCTGGATGATGTGAAACTGACATACGTTACTAGACGCCGGGCGTTAAGTAAAGATTATGCTAGACGCCTGTGGATTGTTTAACTGCAAATGTTTCTTGTAAATACAGTAGCAAGATCACAAGCAGCCTAAAACGCCATTGTCCAGTTATATATATATATATTTCTTTTTTATGCACATAATGCTAAGTAGTGATCCTGTGTATGTGCCAGTGGCCTTGGCTGACTTTCCTAGTGACAGTACTGCTTATTTAGAATTTATTCTATAGACGAGTGACCACTTTGGATGTCACTTAAGTCCATCATGCTACCTCCTATAGAAACTGATCAGCTTCAAACCTTGCAAAGGCTCTCAATCCCAAAGAATCATATAAGCGATTGTGAGAATTAATTGTCACTTCAAACAGGTTGACAGGTTGTTTCAGTGCAATATTCAAAACACTTCAGGTAATAACGCCAGATGCTTAAATGATCCCAATCCAGTATGTCTGCTATAACTTATGTTCAGCAACTGCTTCTCCTAATCCGAAGGTTTATTTTGCACTACCCGTTCTTCAAAACATGTAAAATATGAATCTATCAATTTTACTGGTAGTAATTCACAATTATGTCAGAAACAAGTTTTGTGATCTTAATTATTTTAGATCTGAGTGAAACATGATAGCTGAATTCACAACAGGTCAACAATGGAAGTTATTTAAGTTTGAGCATTTGCCTTAATTAATGTTGTAATATGCATCCAGATTTTGTTCATGTAAGAATAACAGTAGTGGACAGGTGTTATGGCCTTCCAAAGGGCAGCTCATGACAGGCCATAATGTTAAGAGTCACACCAGTCCGAACCAGGATTTGTGGTTCAGAGTAACATTTTACTGAGTTAGTTAACCTGCTTTTAACAACTATGCCAAGATGTCAGGTTGCTCTAATTCAATAAAAATTTTCTACCCCCAATAAAATGCGAAAAATTTACTTATTTGGTTTGAGTATGCTATAACTGTACTGATATTCACGTTTTACTTTGCTGAAATAAAGAGTGAAGTTCCTGAATTGAGTAACATAGCACATTATCACACAACTAAAGTTAAGTAAGTGATAACTACAGACATAAAATGTCTTTATAGGAGGTGGGGATTTTTGTGTGGGTGCTGTACCTTTATGTAATCTTTTTCACACCTTTTTAATTCAATAAACTCAGTACTGGATAGATTTATTTTATTTTTTCTGTAAGAATTTCTTATAAAAAAAAGAAAATTTTAAAAATCAAGACATGTACTTACTTTCTGAAAATCACGCAAACATTAAAATATTGAAAACATCGATTTATACGTTTGTTTTTTTGATATACAGAGTAAATTATAATTTTGTTGCTTTAAGAATTGTTTTTAAAAGCAACATATAATAAAATACACTGGTGTCCAAAAGTTAAGTATAAATAGTAAAATGTGAAAAACATGGAGTAAATATTCGTAAAATCATTCCAAATTGCTTGCGGATATTAATTGGGTGAAGAAACATTGGGTTTATGCAAAACTTTTCGTTCGACTACTTCCTGAGCGAATCACCGGCACATGTCGGAACGCGGAGAAACCGATTCACGCAGCATAGGGAGTTCAGACAAGTTTCGTGCAACTGCTGTGCGGAGGAACGTTGTTAATCCTCAAACAAGGTGAATGATGGCACAAAGACGCCAATTGGACATGTTTACGGAAGGAAGAATTGTTGGAATGCTGGAATCCTCACGATCACAAAACGAAGTGTCTCGAATTCTGAATGTGGATCAGTCTGTGATCTCAAGACTGTGGCAGAGGTTTCAAGGAATGGGAGATGTTACCCGACAAATGTATCAGTTTGACCAAGAGTCACAACCCCTCTCTAAGACCGATATCCGGTAATAAGTGCACGGCGTCAGAAGGGCAGTACTGCCAGAGCACTGGATTCAGCGCTCACAGTCGTCCACAAGAATACGAATTTCGAGACAAACTGTTTACAGGAGAATCAATCATGCTGGCTGTATGCCAGAAGACCAGCAGTTTGCATTCCCCTTACGTCTGCGCATAAATGCGCTCGTTTGAACTGGAGTTTGAAATATCAACATTGGAGTGTGGGAGAGTGGGCCAATGTGATGTTCAGTGACGAGTCCCGGTTTAGTCTGAGTAGTGATTCTCGGCGGGTAACGATATGGAGAGAACGTGGAACATGTTTTGAACCAAGAAACATAACATAAAGACATCATTTTCCATCAAGGGGGTAATGGTATGGTCAGGTATAATGATAGCGGCCTCACAGACCTCTATTTCTGTGACTGCTCAAAGATACAGAGACGAAGTTCGTGAGCCTTGTGTTAGCTTGTTTCGAGGTGCTGTCGGTCCCGACTTCATATTCATGGATGATAATGCGCTGCCACCAAGCTTTGCTGATTGATTACTTCCTTGAAAAGAAAAACATCCAGCGCATGTCGTGACCTGCGAACTCACCCTGATTTAAATCCTATCGAGAATGTATGGGATATGCTCAGGAGACAAATTGCAGCCCTTTCCCATTCACCAAGCTCCGTTACAGAACTGAAGAGAACTCTCCAAGAATCTTGGAACCGTTTGAGACCACAACTCATTCATTATCTCATAGCAAGTATGGTAAATCTCTGTGCAGCCTGACTGGCTGTCAGAGGTGACCACACGCCTTATTAAACTGCAGCATCAGTATTTTATTTAATGTTTTCTTTCATTTTTTCTTTAAAGTGTGAATCCTTGCTATGCTCAGTTTTCTTTCAAACTGCTACTTTGGAGAATACGATTAATTATTAACATTTTTTTGATTTGCTTCCTTATTTTATAACCATTTTACACTCCCATATCACGTTTCCCGCCATTCTTATTTACAGTTTCTTCTTTATTCACATAATTAACAATTATGCTTAACTTTTGGACACCAGTGTATTTGTGTAGTAGCAGATTAATCGAAAAAGTAACTGACACAATCATTTAATTGAAAATAAAAAATTTTTTAAGATAAAATTGTTGAACTGATTAAGCACAACAAGATTATAAGAAAACTAAATCTGAATTTCAAAGAATATGTTTCGAAGTGTTTTTCGATAATGAAAGCAATTTTCTAACAGAATTAAGTAATAAACTTTTATTGCTCATTATATTTTCTTTTTTATGAAATCCAATTACTGGAACCTTTTCAAACATTATAATGGCCTTAATTAATGCTATAACATAATTTTTTGTTAAATAGGAGGCTATGCATTTTAAAGGGTCATTATGTATAATTACCATTTCTTAAACAATTTCGTAACAAATAACATTTTATCAGACCACTGTGTTTATTGGTTCATTTACTTTGTATTTGTATATTTTTGGAAAACAAACTGTTATTTTTTTGCCTGCAGTAGTAAAAATAATTTTAATATTTTTATTATATTCGAAGGCTAATACCTATATTGTTACAAAACACTACCTAATTTAACTATTATGGTTATTATAACAGAGAAAAACGATCAAATGTCTCGCATCAAAATACTCATTTTGTACAATCGCTTTATTAATAAATATTTTTTGTAATTAATTTAATCTTGTAATAGACTTTGACTATGTATTTTCTGATACATCTTTCTTTTTCCCCATGTTTATACAATTGGAAGTAACAATTTACTTCATTACATTATAATACGTGCATAGATAGTCTTTTATGGAGAAAAAAAAAACAAGAGACAATATCGAAACATCTGTAGCAACGTGTTTCAAAAACTTTTATCTATTTACACTACTGACCACCATAAATGCAACACCAAAAAAGACAAGAGATAGCACAACCAAATTTATTTTGTAGATAACATTTTGACACAGTATCAAATGATTAAGTTTATAGACTTCTGTGAAGCGTGGTTCTTGTCAGAATCAGTAGCCCGAGTAGCCGCCATTGTTGGAGATCACCACTGTCACACGCCTCGGCATTGATTCAAATAGACTTTGGATGTGTTCTTGGAAAACCAAGCTGCTTCTCCACTTCTGTCACGCATTATCCTGTTGAAATAGGGCTGTGGCCAAGCCCTGAAGGTAAGGAAGGACAACTGGTTCCAACACCTCGGAGATGTATATAGCGCTGGCTGTTTAAAGTATAGGCAATGCGTATTAGAGCTGTGCGAAAGTGATATCCAATACCACCCCGTACCATAATACCCAGTGCAGGACCAGTGTGGCGGTGCATAACGCAGCTGTTCAGCATCCTCTCTCCACAGTGTCTCCAGACTCGAATCCGACCATCGTGGCGTTGCAGACAGATGCGTGACTCGTCAGTAAAGACAACTTTATTCCATTCTGCCGCCCACATTCTTCTTTCATCGCACCAATGGCGGCGGAGACGTCTGTGGTTCTGCGTCAAGGGTAGACCACGCAATGGACGTCTTGCGGACAGACCCCTCTACTGTAAATGGCGTCGAATGGTACGCGCAGACACTGAATGATGCGTTACAGATGGTTCGTGATGTGACTGAGTGATCCGTCACTGCCATGCTCACAATTTGCCTGTCCTCACGTGAAGTGGTGCACTGAGGTGGATGCGATCGACCACGTCGGTCCATCGTTCCCTCCTGCATCCAACGGTTACATGTCTGAATTACAGTTGTTTGGTTTCGTCCAAGACGCGACTACCGATTTCCCTGAAAGATAATCCACAATCTCGGTAGACCACTATCCTTCCTCTGTCAAGATCGTATACTTGATCAAAAGGTGATTGATGTTTTCTACGAGACATAACTGATCGTTTTTTGAAAAAACTACAAGAAAAACACAATTGCCGAACTTGAAATCGTTGAAATCTGCAATCCTTAAATAGCGTTTTGATGTGGCGCCACAGGCGTGCGTGATATGTGTCTACGCTGAAATTCTTATCTTTTGTATATCTCACCTCAGCTAATACATGTTGTAAATTTCATGTTATTTGCGTGCTTCCTTCAGGATGTTGCATTTACGGTGGCGAGCAGTGTAAATACGGGCATTGAAAGTAATATAAGAAATTTAATTAGTATGCTGAGGAATGATATTTCATTGCCTTATACCAGACGTCAAAGCTCAACTCCATTCTCTGACGTATGATCGAATGAATGTTTCTCTAAGGGGTTAAATAACAAACACGAGACTAGAGTGTGAGATATGCCAGGAACGCTTGCGCCATAGAAGAACGTGAATCTGAATAAAGCTACTATTCTTCTTGAAGTTTCTGGACGGGCATAGAATTGACGAAGTGCAACTGCAAAACCACGTTATAGCAATGTTTCTCAAACTGTCAATTACGACCCAATATTCAATCATAATTTTCTTGACGCTACCCTCCAGACATAAACAATGTATTGAATTTGATAATATTTTCCTTGACGCTAAAGCTACAATACGACTTAAGCCCATGAAGTGCCACCGGCGTATATAAACGTCTCATTCAGCCAAAGCGTCAAATGCTACTAGCATATACATCCGTCTTTAGCGAACTAAGACCTTCAGTGATCACTGCTATTCATAAAATTATTGCGAAGTGATTGGAATGTAATAAAAAGACCTTCGCAGAACGTTTTGAAGGGTTTACTTATTTGAGAGAAAGTTTTATTTATTTTGTTCCTTTTCTTCACCCCCCAATACATCACAAGTGTGCCTAAGTGGAAAACGGTATTATTGGGGAAGGAATCTCAACAACTTTAATCGGCAGTTTCAGGATTATTTATAGACTGTACAAATTGTCAAGATAAGTGTTTTTTGTAAACATTTTATGTATGAGAAGCCCATGCAATCGCCGATAATTATAAAACTTGTTTTTAACTTAGTATTGTTAAATTATTTATAAAATACATTGTGCAGTTCTGATACATTTAAAAATGTATTACGTATATCAGTGCAAATGTGTAGTTTACATTTTAATATGCCAGAATGTATACTTTGTTTATTTACATTCAATAAATAAATAATTTTTAAATAATCTTTTGTTTTCGATTTTTCAATATGACTGCGCCCCCATAGGGTTATCATGCCCGTTTCGGAGGTGCGCCTCACAATTTGAGAAACGCAGCGTTAGAGAAAGAGTAGTAGAAAGGAATATCCATTTTTTATTTAAAGTAGCATCCGCTATTTTAAGTCCCACAAATTGGAATAATTTCAAAGGTACATGATATTCAATAGCTCTCCAAACCATAATTTTAGACATTAATTTAGTATGACTTTTAACCGGACACTTAGGGAGAAAGTTACCTCTTTCGATCATTATAGTCTGAACCAGAGGTTTCCAAATATTTTGTCTCATAGCCCCTTGTCATGTTTTTCGGTATTGGATATACAACTGATTACCTAACATTGTTTTTTTTTAAATTTATCGATTTAAATGTATTTTGAGTATAGCGGTACTTACTTTAATAGTTTTAAATTTCAATTTATAGTAAATTATAGTGTTTAAAACTTTAGTAATACATGCTAATTAAAATAAAGTTTATTGAATACATAAAATAACTGATCAATAAAAAAATGCTTACAATGGGAAAGATGAGTCCCGTCCTTCAATAACTATATTTTTCAAAATTTAACATCAATTTGTTCAGTTTGAAACCTAAATCACCTCAGTTAGTAGTGTCCAGTCTTTTTCTACCTTTCTTTTTGTATTTTGGAGATTGCAACCGTACTGAAACTCCTTCCAACAGAGAAAAGCAATTATAAACTTTCTTACAATGCTTCCATTACTGGAGATAAATTATAGATATATCTTGTTGAAGCCAAAATTTCTCTTGCATTTGTTCCTAAACTGTACTTAAATGTATCCACTACTGCCTATTCCGAACAATTCATCTAGCAATATAATATTTTTTTTAATGAATGTGACTATGTGAACTCATTGCGCACTGTTGGAATTCCCACAATTAAAACATTTTCAAACCTAGTTTCAGAATATCCAAAAAGGGAATTAAAATGTTAACCGTAGGTTAAAAAGCCACTTTCAAGCAGATTGTCTGTGGCCAATTGCGAAAATTATTCACGTTCAAAATTATATGCCGTTGGCTTAATTCTGGCAAGAAAATCTTAAATAATGATCTATGTATGAATAAATTATATACGTTTTAATATGCCATGATATATGGTTTAATGAGAGACACTATCGCAAACCCCATTTTAACCTCTTGGGTTTCCAAATATCTTTGTTACTTACGGTAACCACTTGCAAGTCGTCATAGACCACTTTAGGAATCACTGGTCTAGACCTTTGCAGGAATCATCTCGAAAGATCAATAGGGTTACATCTCCTATATGGTGGAATATTATTCAGAGACTTTTTGAAAAGGTTTCAACTCATCCGATCTCAATGACACATCCATCACTCGTTTGATAGGAAGTACACCTTAAAATGAAAGCACCATTAGGACTCGTTCTAACATCGTTACTTGCTCATATGATACACTGCACTTTTAGAAAGACACAATTTGACTCGATTTACATCATCCAAACGGTGAGAGACACACATATAAGAACACCTATGCATTTGTATTAAATGTATGGCTCTGTCAAAAATAAAGAATGCTTTCATGTTTATAATTGTAATATACGAAAATTTTAATAGGTCTTAAATTTCTAACAAATTTTCTTTATTCGTGCTATGTTCCTTACAAACTACGAGTATATTGCATTTTTCTGTCCAGAACTGAACGGCTATAACATACTCAGATTTTAATAAATATTTTTCCATATTCAACTGGTGTAAGCAACGACTTTAAATTTATGTCTTGATACTTAGAACAATGTAGAAAATTAAAAGATTATGTTACACAAGTAAAACGTATATTTGCTTACTTTGGTACCTTTTTTAAATATATTATGGGCTGTAAAATTAATGATGCGATGGGGTCAGTACCATTACAGACATTTCGACAAATTCCAACTCTTTGCCAAGTCGTGAGGGTTTCAAATCGATACTCTTCCAAAAAGTTGTAAGCAGTGATGATTCCTAATGGACATTACGCCATAAAGCAAAGATAGTTCTAATGTTCCGGGATGTGTTGCTACTTTAAAAATAGTGCTAGTTTCAAACATTCTCCAAATTAATGACGAAGCTTGAAAGTTATCAATGCTTCATAAATATAACGGGAATGTGTTCTATGATTTTTTTAACATAAAAATATCACCAAAAAACTAAGAAAGGTAGAAATAAAAGATATTTGTCTGTTAATAAAAGGATAAATTCTAAAAGGAGAGAGATAAATTATATTCGGTATCTATAAGAACTGGATAGGTTGAAAATGGGAAAATTATTTTTCTACGTGACATTGAATGTGAATACATAGAAAGAGTGTTCAGAAAGAGTAAATTTGACAGCGCAGTGCAAAAACCACAAGTAATAAGTAATTTACACTTTCACTTAATACTCATGATACAGAAAGAGTACACAACGTAAGGTCTATAGAATAAAGAACTCCAGTGGGCGACCACTCAAGAAACAACACGTTTAGGTACAGATTCAATCATAATACACAAAACGTCCTGACCAATGGTTCTTTATTCCTTGTCAATAGTTTTCGACATTTCATCCGAATGGGCGTTTGCCGACCTTACAAACGACAGCATGATATTTTCTCACATTCCAGACGTTTTCAGTTGAGGAAAATTCACGTGCAAATGTTCGTCACAAAAGAATCTCTATATTTCCAGAGCGCTTTTGATGATGTACACAGCGTGCAGTCACAAGTTATTCAACTGGTAAAATATTTTGGGCTTCTTAAGGGAACGTATATCTTTATTATAAGAGATGAGCAAAAATGATAAAATGGTTGTCTTACATTGGATCCCATCCCGCTGTGGTATCCCTGGTAACAAAAACGCAGATGAGCTGGTCAATAAAGGTTGTTTTTTTTATCATGTCGCATGTAACCTGGTTAGCTACGAGTCAATTTCACCAATGATCAATTAAACACATTGGACAACGCACTCTCATTACTTAAATGCCAATGAAAGATAAATCGTGGAGATATTTCATTCTATATATCTCTCCGACTGCCCCAAAAGCAATGCTGTATCTTCCTTTCGTCTTGCGTCTAAGCATGAATTTTTATGTGCACATCTTTCCCGAAGCAGATTGATAGATAATCCTGTCTTCCCGCTCTAACAACATGGTGTGGTCAATGAATACTGATCACCTGTCCGAATATTCAGCTCCCAGAAAGAATAAGATCTTTTTCCGATAGTGGGAGGTTAGAAATTCTTTATTTTATTTAGAGATTTTATTTTATGTGTTTCTCATGTTCTAATCCTTTATTTATTTCTGGTTTTGATTTAATTTTTTATATTTCTATTTCTGAGTTCGACGTATTTTGTATTTTATGATTTTTTTTTGTCTTTATTCCTTTGATTTCTGTTCGACGTAATGATTATTTCTGTGTTACCTGCTGCATTGGAAATAAAAATTGTTCTGTAATTCAATGATAATTAAATCTAAGTTTAGTGCTTTGAAATGCCTCTTCCTTGCCATAAATTAAGGTATCTGTACACCTTCAAAGAAAATTTTTTGAAAAACTGTAATATTTGCTATTAAAATATTTTTTACTGATGAAACATAACTTAAAACTATGAAAAATACCTTTAATATTTTACTTATAACACACAAAAAAAATTTAGGGAGAAAAACATAGTGAAAATTGGTTATTAAATTCATTGTTAGAATAACGCACATAACTCAAATGAAAACAAAAATATCACTCTTCTGTAAATTTGATGTTGATCATCATAACATTTTTTAGGGCTGGTACCATTTTCCTAATGATAATCAAATTATTACAATTTTTATCAAGGTTCGAGTAAAAGAACATTGAAAAATCACTAAAAATTTATTACGAGACATGATATACACCTTAGTTACTAAAAACATATCAACTCTCTCTCTAAAAACATTAAAATGGTAGGGGTTCTTTAAATCTATAAAATTAATGTACTTGTAAAGTTTAAACAAATTTGGTTCAAAACTTTTTCTGATATTTACGTTGTCAGATGCCAATACGTTAAAAAAATGCATTTTGAGATAAATCAGAAATAAATTTTAAACTGCAATTTTTAATATTAAACGCAATTAGATATACTTAAAAGGCCCCTGATTTATAAATAACACCCTCTTTACTCTCTAAAACATTGATTTTTTTTCAACCTGGTTGCTTTTAAAATTTTTCTACGCTGCTTTACATTTGGTGTAGAATGACGTTCTGCATCGTTAATTCTTTTTACGTCAAGATGTTTGTATGATTTTAAAGTAAAATAACCAGGAGTTATATTAAATTTTTTTTTAAAATGTCAACACAACCCTTGTACCCATCATTAAATTGTATAACAGCATCCAATGCACCAGATTTTAAAGCTTTGAGGCACACGAAAACTTCTTTCGGTACTCTCTGCCATATAATGCCATTAAAACACTCATTTTTGAGTTTTGCGTTTTGCCATGCAGACATTTAGTTAGTAGTTCTTTGGTACATAATTCTAAATATGTAGGCTTAATCATGTTTATAAAGGTTTATCTAATGAATTTTTCTTTTTCTTTTGGCTTTTGGCCACAAGATAGTGCTCGCTGGTAGTAGCACCAACTATCTTTACTGATGGGACACTGTCCATGCATGGGTTTCTTGGCACTTGATGAGCAATGAAATAGGGCCGCAATAACATTTTGTTGAAGACCGGAGAGGTTTCCAACATTGCTACGAACAGCAATTCTATAATAGTTTTACAATTGGTCAATAAAAGAGTCGGTGAGTTTGCCTTTACCAGACAGATTTTTATTTTTTGACTTTAGTTTGCGCAATCTCGCACCTACTCTCTTTTGAACAAGACCGATGCATTCATATTTTGTGACACTATCTTTACCATAAGTATCTTTGACACTGATGAAGCCCTTGGAATCCCCGTCACCATAATATTGTGCATATTTAAGGCCTCGCTTCACAATAGAACGTTGGAAGATTCTAGTTGCACCAGCAGCTTCCATTTTCAACGCAGAACCTTGAAAATTGCTATGGCATACGTGATCTGCTGCGAAAGTTTCCGATTCAATGCTTTTAGGCATTTTAGAAATCTTTCTGCAGATGGGGCAATATGACGACATTATTTCAATGTCCACTACTTTACCAGTGTCAACTGACAAAGCTGCGACACACCCATTCATGGAAGTGTAACCCCTACGCTGCCATGTTCCGTCAACTGAAACACTACATTCAACTATTTTATTTTTAAAAGGATGTAGCACTAACAGTTCAGAAGCTGCTTTTTGCATTGATAGTTCACTAACTTCTGAAATCACAGACATGAGTTTGTTCTCATGATTAGTGTACGCAGTTTTACTGAGCCTGGGTAAATTTAACGTACCACATAATTTAAACCCAGCAGAAAAACCTTTACCAATTTGACTCATACCATAAACAAATCTTGTATTTACTTCAGGACAGTTTAAAGTTTTCTTTGAACTAGAAAACACTGAGTAAAAGTTACAATGTTTACACCTTATAACAAAATTTGAACACAAACCATACCTTGAATCCTCAGAAAGCAATAAGCCTTCTTCGAAACATCTTGGGCAACAAAGTTGTAAAAAACATTTAAGAGGACATCAATATCTATGATTCTATTTTCTGTAAGTGTTTTAGGCTCATACTCTGCCATTTCCTCATCAAAAACAGCAGGAATTTTGATCTTTGAAGAACTGGCGTTGGTGGATGTTGAGCTACAATTTTTGGAATCTTTATTAGTAGATCCATTGGGGGGGGCAAGAAATTTTCGTTTTCTCTTAGTACTAATTCTGCGTTTTAAATTTCCCATTTTAAATGAAAAAAATTAAATTTTTCAGCTATAAAAAAGGATTTAACAGAAACTTAGAAAGTGCTGCGCAATCCTAAGCAAATGTAAACAAACAATAACACACTCTCTTTTCCTGCCAGATTCTAGATAAAAATATTAGTTAAAACCTGTTGCCAATTATATTTTTGAAGATTCTGAAAACTCATATTCATATTTTAAAGTGTATAAATTTTCTACTATTGCATATTTAAGCAATACTTTGTAAAATAAAAATGTAAACAAACATTTATTTCAACTTCCGGAATGTAGACTTGTACTTCCGGTTTCAAAAAGTAGCTACCGAGTAAAATTCAAATCCCCATAACTTAAGTTCTAAATTAGATAGAAACAAAATTTAAGCACCATTTTAAAGAAAAACGTTCAAATTTAAAAATAAAATCAAAATTCAAAAATCGAAAAATTTCGGCAAAAATGACGTTTTGAAGGTGTACAGATACCTTAATTCAAATCAACCAGGAAATAATGTGATTTGATATTTCATATTGAGTAAATCATGCAAAATTGAACAAAATTTTAAAAAAAAATGTCTTTTAGAATTTTAATTTTTTTTTTATTTATTGAAAACTTACACAAATGAATAAAAATTAATTAAATATTATGCATAATGTTAATCCATTTCTCTTTTATTTAAAATATATTTTTATTTTCAAATTGTATCATCGAACTAGCTAATGTTACATCAGGAACATTTGAAAGTAGATTTCCTATTTTAAATTTTACTATAAATATTGTTTTTACATCGTTTGAATACATGAATTGAGTTCAAAAGTAATTCTAATACTGATTTGATAAGATTCTTGCTTAGATTTTTTTCCAACAAATATTTATTTCAATTACAGGTTATGAATTAAAATTAATATCTTCTTTCTTTATTAACATTTTTATTACAACTCTCAAAAAGTAATTTAAATTATTTCAAATCTTTTTAAAAGGTGTAAAATCAATTTTTTTAGCCGAACGTTTCAATTTTTGGATATCAGATAAAACATTATGAACGTAATGTTCACTTTGATAAATTATTTTACAATTAATATTTTGTAATAATTGAAAGGAAAAGAAAAACTTTTAGAAATGATTTATAATTGAATCAATTACAGAAAATATTTATGAAATGCAATTACTTATTTACATTAACGTATCACATACATGCAAAAAGTTTCTTTTAATGATGCCTTGAATAAACTCATTACTCTGACATTATTAGCAGGGCACTAAACAGATCATATATGTATGAAAAGGAGGTATAAATGATTTTAACAACAAAGTTAGTTAAACTGGTTTAATATATTAATTCCACACTTTCGTTATGCTGAATGTCCGTCTTAGCAGAAAATATCTCTTGGGGTTTATTACAAATTCAGAAATAATTAAGAAATTTATCAAATTATAATTCTTTTCTAATATCATATTATTTTGATGAACATAAAATGTAGTTAATTCAGATGGTTCCTCTTAAATTTAAATTTTAAAATCATAATAATCAAAATTATAAACATACAGAAGAAATAATATATATTTTTTAAAATTTAACTTCAATTTCTTAGTTTTAAGTGATACATCAAAATTAGCGCATTCAAAATCTTTCGGCAAAATTGCAATTGGGAAATTTTAATCACAATAGAACATTATAAAATTATATATATATATTTTCTTTTTAAAAATCAATAAAAAGTTATTTTCCTCTTGAAGTATATCGTCTAAAATAGCATTGCTTAAACTCCTTTAATTCTCTTTATAAGACAATATAATAGAACGTAAGTCATTTTAATTATATGCCATTACAACAAGCAATTTTTTTTAATTGCTTAGAAAATATTTTCACAGCTCTATTGTACAGCTCGGATAAGTTGAGGCAATGGAAAATTAATCAATTTAATTTATCTTTTCCGTTACCGCCTTCATAAATGAGACATCACTTCTCATATAGTTCAAGTGCTTTCATAATTTATAGTGCGCATTGTTTAAAGCTTAATTGATGAAGTATAAAATAAATGCGGTGATTTACTTAGATTTTTAATGTCAATCCCTATTTTCGCTCAACGGTCCATTTCAGCCTTATTTATTATCACATTAGATGATTATTTATCGAGAGGGAATATAGATAATTACTTTTGGTCAATTGATGATATTGTTATAAAGCCTTAAATGTATTGCATATTTGGGGGAAATTTATTGCTTAATATTTCAAAAATTATTTAATTATTTGATCCTAAAATTTTATCAACTTAAAATAAAATAGTTATTAAATATATCTTCATTATTTTGCGTAAATTAAATTACCAGTTTTAAATGGGGATATTAAAATACAGGTTTTCCCTTCAATTTTTCAGCATTTTATCCATCTAAAATATTAATATTGTAAAAAAAAAGTTACAAAATATACATTTTTTTTTTTAAAAAAAAGTTAAATGCTAGTTTTTTTTTTTATATAATTAATAATATCATGCATGATTTCTAAAAAATCTAATAATTGTCTTCCTTTCATAAGAATCATATCTGAAAGGAAAAATACATACATATTTGAAGATTCATTAGAAAAATAACGTTATCATCTGATATTAAAAAGGCATGAATTATTTCTAAGGACACATTAAGTTGTTTTTTTTAAATGTATTTTTCGCTTTAAATATTTAAGATAAAATTTTAACCAATTTTTTGTATGAAATATTCTTATCCTTAACAATAATTAAAATATTTTTTTTTATTACAAAATCAAAGAAAAATAATTTACTTTCGGCAATGTCAAATTAAATTATTAATATGTAATGTACTTACTCGACTTATAAAAATCTTAACACCAAATAGTAATCTCTTCTTCAGTGCGAAACGTTATAATCTATAACAAAGAGTCATTTATATGTAACTTTCTTATAAAAGTTCTATTTCTGCAAGAAATTGTTTGGAAATTTATTCACATACTACAGTTACAAATATAAACTTTTCCCCCACCTTAATTTGCAAATTCATACATGTTCAAATATATTTCTAAATGTACACTTACTGATAAAGTGTTCTGTCTCTATGTGTTGTATTCTTTCGGGGTAAAACAATTAGCAATTATATATTTAATCGCATACATATATTTTAGAAATATAACTAAAAATACCAATGAAGTTATTTTATTTGGAATAAACAGTAGATGAAAAATTATTTTTGTAACTCTATAAAATTGTTGATTTTCGGAACAATTTTTAAAACATATATATTTTATATATGGTATTTCATTATTTCCGTTATCAATATCATTGATATACAACTATATACATATATATTAGCCGCATTAGTACAATAGCAAACTCTCAGCCTTAGGAACTAAGCTGCAGGTATAACAAAGTTTTCTGACTAGTCAACCATCCCCTGTAGTTTGCCGATACACTCGACATAAAGAAATGCAAAACTGTTATAGAAATGTAATTATTACCAAATAAAATTCGCTCTTTTGCTTCTGTATTTGTTTACCATCAACATGTAGCCGGCTGCAGCTTGATTTGTGTGTGTGTGTATTGTGTCGTCACTGTCTTTTGAAATGTTTCAAGATGTATAATAAACCAGTTTTAATCAATCATCAATCTCACATAAAGAATACCTTTCAACGGCCACGTCTATTTCATATATATATATATATGTGTGTGTGTGTGTGCGTGCGTGCGTGCGTGCGTGTGTGTGTGTGTGTGTGTGTGTGTGTGGGTGTGTGTTGTGTGTGTGTGTGTGTGTGTGTGTGTGTGTGTGTGTGTGTGTGTGTGTGTGTGTGTGTGTGTGTGTGTGTGTGTGTGTATTACTTATTTCTTTATTTTTCAATTCAAGTGAAATATTTTTTTTAAATTCGTGAGTTTTTTAAAATAAAATTTTGACCAAGAACATTAAAATTAGTTGTTCTTAGAAAGCGTTTCATTGTAGATGATTAAATGTGCATACACATTTACATTTTTTCTTACAAAAATTTGGGTAAAATATATAGTATATTGGGCCAATAATTTAACCAATATGCTTTTTCTCAGTAAATATTAAAGATTAATTTAGAAAATAAGATAGATTGCCTTGCTTCTATTTACTTACATAGTGTACTTCGCAACAGATTAACTAATACCAATAACTTCGTCTTATTTTTTTTTGTTGGTATCTTATTGGTGTTTTCCTTACAATGCAAATCTTCTTTAACTTTTTTT
This sequence comes from Trichonephila clavata, assembly GCA_019973975.1. Classification (NCBI taxonomy): domain Eukaryota; kingdom Metazoa; phylum Arthropoda; class Arachnida; order Araneae; family Nephilidae; genus Trichonephila; species Trichonephila clavata. The sequence goes on from BMAO01007162.1 coordinate 62,616, forward strand.
CTTATATTTTTACGGGGGAAAATGCCCAAAATCATATTATATCAACCGAATAATGGATAAAGAATATCCAAAATAGTTTATTGTTTGTAAGGAGTATGAAAATCTTACTTGAACTCGATTTGCACTTTAAGAGACTTGTTCCTCGAGCATTTAATTCCCGTGGTCTGGTTTAAGCTTCTTTTCTGTATTTCTATCTAAATGCTCTCTTATATAATTAACATATTATAAATAAGATAGAGATGCTAGAGGATTAGCTTTCTAAGGGTGTATCGAAAGGCGGAAAAAACTTTGTTTGACTCAAGTTATGAATTAATTCTTTTGTCTGCGGTTGAGATACATATTCACTAAAACTTATAATATAAGAAAGTTATAATCTCATTAACTAAGTTAATAAATATGATAATCATTACTGCAGATACTTTGACCAATTATGTCTCAGCGTTTGTAAAATTATATTATTCCTGTACACATGATGTATGCATTGAATCATATTACTATCATTTTACAAATTAATCAGCTTGTCTCATCATGAAGTGTCTTGTTTATTTATGTTGCAAAATAATTTCCTTTATTATATTACAGACATAATTATTTTTTATTTAAATAAAATTTCTATGAAATTAACAAATTTTTATTTTTTCAAAAAAATATATTTTTTAAAATATTAATTAAATAAAAAACCTTTCTATTGAAAAATTATCAAATATTTTATAAAGTAAATAATATTTTTACAGATTTCTCTGAAATCATAACTAAAAAATTATAGTATGCCGCAGAACAGTTAAATGATTTTTTCAAAAAATTATTGAATTTTCTAATAAACTTTAAATTTTAATGAACAGAGTCGAAATTTTCACAAATTAAATAAAACAATTCAGTTCCAAAAGTACAGAAAATAAAACTGCATTTTTTCACGTGACAAAAGTATTGACAATTTTGCATTCTGTTAAATTTCGGATTTTTTTTTTAAATACTTAGAGGTATAAAAAATAATTATTTAAAATAAACTAATAGCAAAAGCTCAAAAAATGTCGGAATGGCCTTCTGAGAAAAGAAAGTCTTACTTTTAAATATTTATTATTGTGTTAAAACTGATTTTTTAAAAATTGTTTTGGTTGTTTTATGATGGAGTTTTCAATGCCTGGTGTGCAAATAAAACACTAAATGAAGATAACTTTGTTCTTTACGAAGATGATACGCCTATTTTTTCTTTAAAAAGGAAATTGTGTTTAGAATTTTGAATGACCAATGTTAAAGCTGTAGTTTTCAGTATTTCAAATAGTAAATAAATGTCAATTACGCTTAAAGATAACAGCGTGAAACTACTCTCTGTGTAAGGAGAACATATGCTGATTATAAAAAAAAATCTTGCATTATAATTTAATTAACACATTCTCCAGAGCCATTAAGTAATTTAATTAACTTGGATGCAATAGGAAAATTAATAAATGGTAACTTTATGCAAAATAAAAAAAAAATGGTAAAAACGTAATCCTTTCAATTACTTATGTGTAATTCTATTTACTTTTAAACTAATGCAAGTAATTTTACTACGTTATATTTAAGGTAATAGAAATACAGCCATAAGTAACTACTATATATATTGTTTTGTATGGTGAGATATATTTAGTAATACTATTAATTTTGTAATTTTTCTCAATTTGGCCATTTTGTTATTAGTAATTTTTATCACAAGTAATTATTAATATAAATCTAATAATTTTATTATTTTGTAATAACACTATTCTATTATATCTAGTATATACAAAAATATGTGTTTTTTTAAAAAAAGAACGCGTAATAAAATTAAAGTTAAAAAAATGAATTAATTTAATTTATGAATTTAAATATATTTTGATTTCAACATTTTTCTTACTATTATTAAACATTTCCCTTAATAAAATAAATATTTATTTCAACAATTCTTACATTATCTATTTTAATGCGATAATTATTTTAAAGAATAACATCTAAACAAATCCTTTATTCTATTGATAATAGTTTGTTTCTTTACATCTTCATCTCTTTGTTTTCTTATATTTTGAAAGTAAACTATATTTCATTTGTTGTCTAATAGTTTAGAGGTTTCCTATAATAGTTTTACTAGTTTTCTTATAATCACTAGTTAAAAACCGATCTCACAAGACAGTTTTATGTATGTGATACATTATTGTGATCCAAACTACAAATGGAAGGGTGTTTTTTGTTTTGTTTTTAAGTCTTATGCTGGTTTTAAATTTTTAATCAAAAGAATAGATTAGTAAGATTAATGAAACTGTTATTTAGTAATTTAAACGGATTGTATTTTTTATTAATAATAAATATTTTTGTAGTAATATATTCAATTTTTCTTTGTCCATACAGAAGTAAATTCAGATAATTATTTTAAATAAGTCTTTTTAAAAATGTAATACTTCAATATCATTGTTTTTCGGTAAGTAATTATGAATGAAAGTCTCCGATGTTAATAGCAAAATAAAACATAGAAAAAAAGAGAAATAATATTGAAATTATTTGAATCTTAATTATTGCTTAAAACGAAGCCTGTGTGTGTGTGGGCATTACAAATTTAGCAGAGTAAAAGAATCGTGCTATAATATATATATTATATTATATATATATATATATATATATAGTAAAGTTTTTTTCCTGTTTTTTATCAGGTAGTCTTTTATTAGTGTATTTATGCAATAATAACGCATGCGACATAACGTATAGTTTTTATAATGAATTATGAAGTAGCCGGGAAATCATTTCCGAAGCTTGGAGTCTTAGTGTTATTTAACATCCACCGTGTAAAATGGCTGATGCACTTTAAATCGGTCGAGGTTCAATTTTTTCCCATTTGCATTGTGTGCAAGTTTGAAGATGGGAGTGTCAGCTTAGAAATTGTTACCTCATCTCGATCCAACATTAGTAGGTTCATCGTGTTGTAGTTGTAAGTAGCCCTCATATTGCTTCTGGATATGATGTAACTTAAATTAAAATCAAGTCTTACATTTCCACATTATTAGATCTGAAGATCAAAGCTTAAATTACTTTTATAATTTTTAAGGTTAAAATATTACAAAATATTGATTCTTCATTATTTATTTGAAATACATGATTTAAGTATCCTGCTTTACCAAAAATAGTGCAGTATTTTGAAATCATAGAAATATCACAATTATATTGGCTTATGTTTAGAACAGAAAATAAAATAGATGGAATTTTTAAAAAACATTTAATAGAAAATGTTTTTGTAT
>BMAO01007163.1:0-19348 GCA_019973975.1 Trichonephila clavata
TGATATGGTTTTAATTGCATTTTATAAGGTTACTATTTAATAATAATTCCATTGCAAAATGTTTGTAAAATTTAAATTTTTTTACCTTTTTTAAGCATTTTTTAAATCCCTAAGGCTTTTTTTAAATATTTTCAAAAAAAATTTTCCAAGTACCTTATAATATACTACATAAAACTGTGCATGGGTTTTTTTTCTGCTGCTGCTCTTTAATTTTTATTAATTTTTTATAGTTAAACTTCCAAAATTCCCAAAAAAACATTAATTTTGATTTTGAAATTTTTTAGAAAAAGTACTAAACACACACATGTTAGAGCTAATCCTATGCACAGTTTTACAAAACATACATTTCAGAACATGTATAAAAAATTTCAAACCCATACTTCAATTACCAAAAAGGCCTTAGGGTTTTGAATAACAGTATATGTACAAAAATTCAACATGGAGAAATATGAGTTTGAAGTTTTCATTCCATGAATAGCATGATATAATATTCATCGAATAGTCTGAAACTTTTATGAAATGTTAATTAGCTTATTTAAAACTACTTACCATAAAAAATTGCACAAATGTAGAACAATTAAACAGTATACTGCCGTAATAAATATATAGAAAAAAACGAATGAAAGATCAATATTTCATAAAACTTTATCTTAATAATTATAAAAAAAAATACACACACTTCAGAGCTAATTCCACGCTCTGAGCTAATGCACAACATAAACAAAAGATGTTTATGCCTTTATTTTTTATTTCCATGATTTTAAAAGCCTTCGCATGTTAAATATTGTACACGAATAAAAGCAAAATCAAATAACAATTTATAGGTAAAATACATCAAAATCTAAGAACTGTATATGTGCATTTGTTTAAATAAATATCTTAAAATATTTTAATAATAAAAGTGTTGAATCTCGCACACATGGGATATATATATATATCACCAAAAAAAAATATATAAAAATGGGGGAGTTTTTCTATTCTTGCGAATTAGATTTTTAATTACCTGAGTTATCAAAATGAGATTTAGTATTTGTGCTTTGGGAGTATCCGTTTTGAAGTTTTAATTTCATTCATAATAATATCATCAAAAGCACGCACACCTTTTAAATCTTGACCAAATCCATTTGATCTTCCCAGTAAATAATTCACAAACTAGAATTTTTGCATGAATTGCACAATTCTTTCTTAAAATGATTTATTACTGCTTGTATAATGTCAATCTCATTGATGCACATTAGAAAAATAATTAATTCATTTTTTATCAGGCTCTTTTCTAGCAGATAATCTGAAATGTAGGCGTGGTAGTTGCTGTTTAGCATCAAACATTGCTCCATTACTTTATGAAAAATGCAGGTAAAGCTTTGAAATTTTGCAGGCATATTTATAAAGATTCGGGGTATCAAATAAGCCAATAAAAAATTTTCGACAGTTTAATGATTTTTAGGGTACCATATCATCTTAATAAATTTCGGGAAGAAAAGAAAAAAGCTTGAGGCAATTATAAGCGCAAAATACAAACATTAACAAATCGTTTCGAGGATTGCAGCATTGTACGATTAATAATAATTGGATTATTCCAAATGAGATATAATGGTTTAATATTTTTACTCGTCAAACTCAAAACTAAATCGCCAAATTCATAAAAGTAGTTTGAACTTTCAAGATACAGCTGTGGAAGCAGTTCAGTTATTTGGTTATCTTTCAGCAATGAATTATTTGCTGCCAATCCCTGATTTTGGGATACGTACGGTTCCCGATGTTTCGAGGGAGTGGTCTTCATGTAAAGGTTTTAGAAAAAGCAGTTTTGTAAGTTTGACACAATGAGAAGAATGTTGTGTAAAAGCTTGAGCGTAGAATCAAGGCGATCTTGAAAGACTGTGCCGCGAAACCTTCCATAAACACTTCTGTCATTTTATATGTGTTAGTTGTTAAACACAGATTTATATTTGTACTGAAAACATCAGTATTTGCTTCATCATTTAATTATTCACCAAAATGATTGAAGATAAAAAATTTCTCACACATTATAAAGATTTTAAATATATCGATATCACATTTAAAATCAGATCCATCATAAAATAATTTGAATCAAATATTATTCGAAATAAGCTTGCAATTACAAAGAAATGCAAAGGAATTCAATCAAAAAAGTTCTGTATAAAATCTACATAGTATAATTTGAAAAGTATTTCTTCATATTTTCCTCGCGTTCGCATAAAATTGAATAACGAAAAAAAAATGTGCTTGAATCTTTGCTATAAAATTAATGTGTAACATTATTAACAATCTTAAGTGCAATGAAAACATTTTTACTTGTGATAAATGTTGAGTAAATTTATTTGAAAATATATCACTATATTTTTTTACTTATAATTGCACGGAAAACTTTTTTATAAAAATGCAATTAGTTATTTAACGTATTGTTAATGTTCGAGATTTGAAACACTAGCAAGTATTAAATTATTCGAAAAATGGAACTACTAAATATTTCAAATGGTACCTAGTAATGAGATATGCACAATACTATTTCGAAGTTCTGAAAAGACATAACTATTTTGCTCGAAGGAATAACTATCAAAAATGCTAAAAATTATAAAGTACAGACACAGGGGGGGGGGAATTCAAACATATACAATGATATAAAATTTTTCATGAAAATAGCTCACACATACCTTAGCTGTTAATATTTTTGTTTTTAATGAGTTTTTCTTTCTTTCTTTTTTAGATAAGTTTCTAAAAACAGGTATATTTCCGAATATATCAAAAGAAAAATTTAAGACAGATGGTAGAAAATTATTCATAATTTCAAAAGAAATAAGCTGTATGTTTCAGAGAAAGTACAAAAAATCTTTTTAGAGATAATTGAGTATTGTTGCATAGTTGCGATTTATTATAATAAAATTACACAAGAGAAACAAATTTGCTAATTATGGATGAATAGCACATAAACATTTCGATATATTATATTTTCAAATGCTCATATGTGAGGAGTTTTTTTTTTCATCCGTAGTTTTTATAATATTTTCTAAGATAATAGAGCTTTTTCCAAAAAACAGAGTATATTTTATTTTATGAAGAATAAGATTTACATGTTTCGTATATTATTCATCTGATGCAGTCTAATAAAATGTATTACGGTGCCTTTATATCATACTTTATTAATAAAATTTTTGGTAAAGAAAATTGATTCATACTTTTGGAACAAACGAATTTAGAAAATACCTGTACACTTCTATTGCAGGTAAGTGTCTAATATTAAATAGTGGCCGCGGTAGCCAAGTGGTCAAGGCATCGGATCGTGGCTAGCATGTCATGAGTTCGATCCTAGTACCACTGAAGACCCGCCGTGTAGGGGCGCGATGCGCGTAAAATCTGTCGAGAGCTCAAACGTCCTCCCGTTGGTGTGGTGAGTTAGTTAGGAGAGAGGGGTGCCAGCTCAGGTGTCGTCCGCGTCACTTGACCATGGTTCAAAATTACGCGGACCGTCCCCAAAAGCCCTCGTGTAGCTGAACAGTGGGACGTTAATATTCACTAACTCACTCACTAATATTAATAAATATATTGGATCAGGGATATTAATGCTTGCTATCTATACAAGCAAAAGTGTATACCAAAGTAATATGTTTTAACACGTATAAATAATTCTTAATAATAAATTATTCATCTTTGCGATATTATTTTTGTTATTAGTTATAAGGAATAGACCTTGAGAAATTTACCTTACCTATTTAGAAACAGAGGTTTTGCATCCATACACCATATTTCATGGGCAATGTGGAAAATGACGGTGAAAGTAATGATATAATGTGATTGTCTTTTTTATTGTATAGATATATTAATAAGAATTTGCTATTTTTTTGTCCAGTAATAAACCATTTTTTTATATACTGCATTTGTTTCATAAATACTTTAAATAGTTGTAATTTTTCAGGTTGCTTTTTATGTGTTCTGTATATCAACCAAATATATGAAGCAAATATTCTTGCATCTTAGAAAGTCTGACTTTTTGATCTCAAAAAGTGCTAGATGGGATTTCTTGCTGTGGTGACATGCATTTTAATTGTATAACAGTTGTGAAAGACTTTCTACAGCATTAGAGATTGGGTAATGTAATTAATTGGAAAAAAATATTTATATGATGGGAAATGCAACAAGTTAAAATTTTATTTAGTTTTAAAAGCACTCTGCTTTTTCTAAGACTGTCAGCAATATTAGTTACACAACACTTTTTAATACAGTAGATATGATCCAAAACCATTTGAAAAAGACAATGGTTTGTGCAGTATAAAGGGTGGTGTAACAAATTTTATTGAAAAATTTCCTTATTGAGATCACTATGTACCCAAAGCTTAATATTTATAACCTTCATAATTGTTCCTATATTCAAAAAGAAGAGAAAAAAAACATTTTTTTAGCTAAAGGATTTTATGTCATTGCAGCAACATGCGTATAATATTAATTGGACAATTCCAAATGAGTTACAATGGCTAGTAATTCTGTTAGAGATGTTAAATCACCAAAACCTTAAAGTAAGCCGATTTTCAAGATTTGGCTGTGAAATAAGCAATTATGTGCTGCCGAGCCCTGATTTAGGGGTGCGCAAGATTCCAGAGATAAAAAGCGGAGACAGAGAGTCTGATTGCCTTTTCCTCTGAAAAGGTGCTAATTTACTTTTGACATTTATTGTAGACATCTGGTCAAAGTGGTTCAATAGTATCCGCTTAGAGGTGTGGTCTTCCGAGAAAACAATTTGAAGATGTAGTTTTGTTCCATTGACACAATGCATAGCATTGAGAAAAAATTTGCGAGTAAAATCAAAGCTATTTTGAAAGATAACCGCGTCATTTTTCTTAAATCATCATCTAGTTCGAATGACATAGATCTATATTTATATTGAGATCAGCAATATTTTCTTCGTCAATTGATTTACCTGCAAAGCAGTTGAAATGATTAAGATAAAAAATTTCCTACACATCATAAGGACTTAAGTGTATTGGGGGAAAGTCAGATATATAAACGAAGCAAAGTTTTTATAAGAATGTAAATACTCACATTAAAAATAGATATATCATAAAATAATTTGAATCAAATATAAGCCGAAATTAACTATGCAATTATAAAGAAATACGTAGGAATTTAGTAAGGAAATTTCTACGTAAAGTTCAAAAAGTATTTTTCTTGTTTTTTCACGCGTTCTCATAAAATTGAATAACAGAGATATTTTTATAAAGCTTTGCAATAAAATTCCATGTGTAAGAATATTGACAATTGTTAAGTACAGTTAGATCATTTTTACAAGTGGTAAAAGTACAGCAAAATTGCATTTCATAATACATTAATATATTTTTATAATCCTAAGAAAAACTTTTATTATTAATATGTAATTAATTATTTAACGTATGTTGTAATTTTGAAACACTAGCAAGTAGTAAATCATTTGAAAAATGTTTCGGATGGTACCGAGTAATGAGATATATGCACATTATTATTTATAAGTTCTAAAAAACATGACTACTTTTTGCTAAAAGAGTTAGCTATCCAAAATGCTAAATATTATAAAGTACAGGCAATTGCTCAGGAAAATCAAACATACACAATAATATAAAATTTTTCATGAAAATAATTTAGCTATTAATATTTTTTTTTTTTTAGTTGTTTTTAAAAAAACACCTATATTTCTGAATACGGTGAAAATTGTTTAACACGAAACTGATTATTTTGGAATTGAAATATTTTTTCGTGTTAAAGGATATTGTAAAAAAAAAACATATTTCAACAAAATTAAGTTTATTAGAGTACATTTTATTTACATAGATATGAATATTCATGTATTTAATAAAAATCAATGAAACAAATACATTCACAAGAACTTAACGAAATTTATTACAAAATTCTCAAATTTTTTGAAAAACAAAACATTTATTGAGTTTTTGGAAAATAATCTGATGAAAGAAATTTAATAGTTAACAGTGGCGTTACGTAGAATATTAGGGCCCTCCTGCAAAATCAGGCTTTGGGCACCAAGCCATATCTTACGTTATCCAGAATATAAACGTTTTTGACGAATGTCAACAATATGACTTGAAAATAATAAATTAACTTCAATTTTTTAATTAATGGTCGTTACAGTAAACGTCATCCTATTGATGCGAGCTGCTAATTTATTTTTCTCTACTTTTCACAATACATCAAATTTAATGAGTTAATTCCATTTATTTAATACTTAAATCCATCAAAATATATTTAATATTTTTTAAAGAGATGTCAGTGGTACTCAATGGCGTAAAGTACACCCCCGCATCGCAGGGAGGCCCAGGATTCAAGGGGCCCATAGCCTGAATGATGTCAAATAAGTAATCCTTTGTAAGATCCGGCTTGGGGCTTAAAACCAGACTTTATAGGGGGCCCTAATATTTTCCGTTAGACAATTGGTGGTACTTAAAAAACTTTTGAAATGACTGCCCCCTTGTAAGCCCATTACAATCAAATTTATATTATCTGAGACTGCCGGCTCTAGCAATTTTGCCGTCCCGGACAAAAATGAAAAATGCCGCCCTCTCGCCAAAGTAAAAAAAAAACTATTATTAAAAGATAAAAATTGGTCATAAATGCACACCTATAAAACTTGAATATTCCTTGCGAAGAAAAAGAGAGCTAACAGTTCATATATATGTATATATATATACTAAAAACTAAAACATAAGAAATTACCACTGTTTTTTTTTCTGACTTTTAATTCTGAAAACTTTCTGATCAATTTGTTCAGCTATTTCATGTTCGATAGCCAATGTAGCTAAGCCATTTAATCTATCTTTAAAATTTGTGAACTGTAAGAAATTTTTTATTAATTTTAATTTTGAGAAATTAATATCTACACTTGCCAAACTTATTAGCAAAGAAAGTAAAATAAATGCAATAGCAAGATTTGGAGCAAATTCTAAAACAGAAATAAATTTTAAAACTTCAACTAGGCTTTTTTTTTAAACTGACATTTTCTCATCTGCTCAATCAAGCGCGTTTACATCCAATGATTCTCCGTCGGTCAACATCAGGCCTGCCCCTCATATCTAGTAAATTTAGCCTAATTTTTTTTTAAAGTTTCTCAACTATTAAATTTGGAAGTTCTCTTCCAGTTAATCTTTCAACTGGAAGAAACAAAAAAAAAAAAAAAAAAAACTTCGTTAGAGTTAGATTTTTCAATACATGTATACCTTACCATAAATGTCATTTGTTCGATCTTGCTGGCATCACAGGGGCGCAATCTAAAATTATCGAATAACATTTAGCTTGTTTAATTTTATGAACAATGTGTAGTTTAATATTCTCATATAAAAGAGAAATTATCTCGTTCTGAATATTTTTCCCTAGATAGTGTACTTTAACTTCCTTTTCCAAATTTTCCATAACAAAAAAAAAAGGTATTTTTAAAATTTGGTCCTCATGGGTCCGGTTTGTCCGACCCTAGAGCCGCCCCTGTCTGAGAAGTCCTAAGTTTTTGTATGTATTCTAGGGGGGGGGATTTCTAGTGCTCTTCTTAAAAAAATTCGCATTTATAATTATATACGAAATGTTCACTTAAACTTTTTGCTAGATATAATTTAACAGAAATACTCTTATAAATTTTGTATAACATATTTTTTACGGTTCAGTTTTATTAACTTAAATGTTTGAATTTTACTCTTGCATTGACAAAGTATTTTATACGTGCTTCAGCATTCGATTTTTAAGAAATTTAAAAGAATTTTATATACGAATTTGTATCTTTAATTTCTAAATAAAATATAAACTTTGTACTTTTAAAATCTTTTAATTACATGTTTCGAAAATAAGATATAAATGTTTGTCATGCATAACATTGTTTGCAGCTTCTTGATCTTACAAATTTCTAAGTGCATGTGAATACTTGGTACATATGATGTTAATTGTATTGCGATTTACGATTACTTGTAACAAAATGAAGCTCTTATAGCCTACCTAGCGAATTTTTGAAATTGCATATGAAGTTTTATTTTTCACTTTTTTCAGCAAAGTACAAACTTTAAAGCATCAAAAAAATTTTGTTATGGAATTATTCAATTTTTTTCTTTAGCAAAAAGTATGAACACAAAAAGAATAAAAACTGATTGGCTTTCTTCCTTTCTCATTAGATAACTTTTGAAGGATGTGTACAGTACAGTCCTACATTCTTTTATAAAATTGAAAACGGAAGAATGCTTATGTATTCTGAAAAAAAACCTAAAATTTTAAATTTATTTTCTATTAAGTATTTCTTAAAATTAAAGACAAATTTAAACAATGAGAGAAAATCCTTACTTTCCTTTGTGTATATGGTGTTGCGAATTTTACTTATTGAAAATTTATGTTATTTTTCAATTTTTTTCGTTTTTCCAGGTGTTACTTGAAAATAAGCTTCAGGTTCCATGAAAAATGCATCTTTAACTTACACAGGAAGCTATTTCTTCTTGATAATTTTTTTTAATAACAGTATCATTCATAATAAGCTATTTTCCTTTTTGAGTATTTCGCCACCACTCGTATCTGTAGTAAATAGAATTATGTAATTTTGTCCCACTCCTCTGTTCTTTTGCAGGTTGTTTTTTTTTAAAATAATTATAACAATATTGTATCATTTTCATGCTTATTTTTGTATCGTTTTCTGTCTATCCCATGTTAAATCGAACCTGGTTAATCACTAAAGTTTACTCAGGAAAACTCATACATGTAAGTAGTATGTAGCTTTACTTTCCTCTGTTCTGCGTGAGTGAATATTAACGTCGCACTGTTCAGACGAGGGCTTTTGGCGACGAACCTCGTAATTTTGAACCATGGTCAAGTGAAGAGGACAACGCCAGAGCTGGCATCCCCTCTCTTAACTACCACACCAAACCAATGGGAGGATTTTTGAGCTCTCAACAGATTTGAAGTGCATTGTTCCCCTACACGGCGGGTCTTCAGTGGTACTGGACTCGAACTCATGACATGCCAGCCACGAGTCTGTTACCTTGACCACTAGGCTAACAGTGCCACTTCCTATGTTCTGCAGAGCATAATAAAGGGCTGATTTTAAAGTAGCTTTGTATATTTAAAATACTAATATATTTTTACTTGATAAAGCGCCGCAATCAAAATAGGACCCTCAGTTTTTTTGTTTTTTTGTTGTTGCACTAGGGCCTTTGGTTACCTAGTTACGCCCCTTATATATAACTCTAGATTAAATAAAAAAAATTAATAGTGTATTTCCAATCTGAAAAGTCTGGAGAGTAAAATGTCAACTAAGGTGTCATCCTCCTCAATTCACCGTGATTTAAAATTGCGAAGTTCGTCCCCTCTATACCCCTCACATTGTATCGCCCAACGAAATTCAATCAGAAATTAACGAAAAATCTATTTGTTTACTTTTATTATAGTAGAAGTTTTTGTTCACATCTATGTTTTTTATTTCAGAGAGAGCAATTACTGTTGGATATTGATTAGGTTTGCTTTCAAACGTTTCTAGCATTCTGTATTAATTTTTAAAAATACGTTTCAAAAATAGATTTTTACAATGTATAAAGGTACTATCCCTGCTTACGTGTTTTTAAAAATTATATATTTTTTGAAAAAAAATTTAAAATTTTAATAACAATGAGTTAAATTAATGATTTTCAAACATTCATTTTTTAAGTTAGCAACCTAAAAAGGAATCAGCAAAAAAGTAAACGAAAAATATTCATTTTTCTTAGAAAATTTAAAATATGTATATGTGTTCTACTTTCTATGGTCATTTTGATTTGACTTTTTTTTATCTCGCTATAATCTTAAATAAAGTTTTCACACACCGTCGAATAGTTATAAAAATAGACTTCTAAAATAGAAGCATGACTTCGATATTTTTCTTACGATTATATTTTCATTAAATTTATCACAAACAAATTCCGTTGAAAAACTTAATAAAAATGTAATAATGATAATGTTTGATGTGCAGCATAGTGAGATACATAATAGCAATTATTTTCCAGTATTTATTAAAATGTCTATTTTTATGTTATTAACTACTTTACAAAAACTCACAAAAATTATTAATCCAGTTACATTTAAAATATTTTGCGTTCTAATCAAGATAAAGCGTTAAAAATATCTAGCCAAAATAATAAATCAGGAAAAAAGAAAAAATGTTCCCAGGTTTTCATAATAAGCAGATTGACCTGTTCGTCTTCAAAGTGTCGTAAAATAGCCCCCCCCCCTTTGAATCATGAGATGTATCAATTACAAAGGAAGGTATTGCATTCACCATCTAAGATAGGAGATAAAAGCCCTGACAGGCTAAGCGCTCCAATAGAAAACTTCCCTGTAAAGGAATATATTTAGGGAGTGGAGACAAACTAACATTCCTTCCCTTTTCTTCCTCCCCCTAGGAGGGTCCATTTATTAATCATACTGTAGCACCTCACTTTCCTCTCTTTCAAAGCAATTCTCCAAATAAAATATCAGAAAAATTAATTTGAATAGAGGCATGATAGAAAAATCAAAAGTATGAAAAAACTTTCACTTTGAAATAATGGGGAATAGTGAAAGAAAAAAAAGAACAAATTAAATTTACATTCAACCATTATTTTAATTAAATTATTTTTGTTTTTAATAGAAAAGACTGAGAATTATTGGAGTAATTCAATATCATTCATTTTCAGTTTTCATGTCCTTAATTTAATGTTACTGAGTTACACACAGCAAAGATTTTGCCACTTTCTTCTAGTAAACTAAGGTTGTGATTTTTCCCTTTTGTGAGCATAATTTGTCCAGGCATAGAATGTTCAATAATACATTAAATTTGAAGTAGTATATGGCTGTGGAAATTATCTAAAATCTGAACTTTAAAATAACTTCAGCAATAAGTTTTAAAATTCTAATTAATCCTGAATTGTACCCAATTTATTAAAATGCTTTTAAAATTTCAGAAATATAATCCCTGAGTTAGAGTTGGAAAGACAGTAGTGTTTTAAAAAAGAAATTTTAAAACTGCATTCACATATTTGTTTAAATAAAATAAAGGAACTGAATACACAAAGAAGTATAACATTTCAGTCAACACTGAAATTCTAAAAATCACAGCTTCCTGTTGTGAATGTGTGGTGGTGTGGAATTTAGGAGAATGAAATGTTATCTGATTAAATCCTCCACATAAAAAGTATACAAAGAATAGCATGTCAAGTTATTGAGATTTTATACATATATTGATAGAAATTTTATACATATGAAACAATTTTTAAAAAAATTATTCAACGCACACACAACAGTAAACTATAACATCAAATACTTCCTCACTAAATTTTATATATATTGAAATAAAAAATAGTTAAGGGAATAGTGAGCAAATATTATTCCTTCCTATCAAAAATGCCATTTCAAAATGAATAGCTGCTTCAATATAAAGATTTTGAAGTTCAAAATGTAATATATATATATATATAGATTTTTTTACAAATAAATTATTTTACTATAGTTACTGTGGTGTGGAGGCAGTATGTTGGTCAAGAAATATTTATACCCAAATAAACAATTTTTGTTTTATTTTTTAATAATGATATGTTTTTAATACTTATATAAAGAACAAATTAAAATTCAGTATTCATTTTTTTAAAATAATAAATCTGCAACCCTTCTAAATTATTTTGAAGTACCTTAATAATATAAAAAGTATGAATATTTTTCAGAGCATCTTTTTCTATTATGATCTTATTTAAGTCAGGGCAGTTTTGTTACAAAAGCTGCTGAATTGTTCATGGTGCTAAATACTGGCTAAGTTGCAGTCTTAGTGCCAGGAAGAAAAAATGGGGAACTCTGACAGCTTTAAACATTTGAACAATTATAACTTCAGGTTCTTATTAAAATATGCAGTTATATTTCCATCTACCTCTGAAATTGGCACATCTTATTGGACTAAGTGAAGGCATTTCTGGACAGTGTAGCATTGATAATTAAAAAAATATATGCTATATATTTGGGACTAAAACCGAGTAGTGAAAAATTGAAGCAAGCACTGAACATTCGGAACAGTAACGGGAAATTTGGGATAATGTACAATCAAGTTCAAAGGAAATTATTAAAGGAATCAAACACAAGAAAGAAAAAATGTATTAATCCTTCTTTTTAACAACCCCTAAATTAAAAAAAAAAAAAAAAAGGAGGAAGAAAAACTTATACATTTTTCTTCATTGAAGAGAAATTTTCAGGAAAAATCAATCTCATTTTTTAAAACAAATATTTAATTTGTATATCTCAATACGTCAAATTCAAATTTTTATTTCAAGAAATTATAATTCAATGAAAGAAAACAGCCACTGTTATGTAATAATAATAATATATTCTTATTATTAGAAATCTTATTTTTTTTAAAAAAAAGAATTCTGTAAGAAAATTTTTTTTTTTTCAAAACCTATATCAAAACCTTGTTTTTACTGGAATATGTGTTCCAAGCAAAATATACATTAAGGTATTTTGAAAATTTATCATTGTTTTCCTGCCATCAATAATTAATTTTGAAGTACTGAAAACTTATTTTAAAATTATCTCTACTCAATATAGCTAAAAAAATAATAATAATACTGTTTCATAAAATTTACTTTAAATTTTTTTTTAAAAAAAAGTATATCAATACTACTGATGATTGAAATGATTATAATACTATACTTTTTAATAATTTTTTTAAAATGTTTTCAGTTTTATACTACAGAATTTAATTTCAGCTGCAAAAGTTAAAATGATTTTGTAACAATAATCCTCAAGTGTCTGTTTAGAAAAAATTTGCTAAACCTTTTATTCAAATGTTATAAGGATTAATAAAAATTTACTAAAAATTGCAAATAATCAAAAATATATCAATTAACTAAAATATTTTACTCTTCTATTTTAAGTCTACAATAATGTTACAGTTCTACATTTGTTTTTCCAGTTTCACTTAATATTTTAAAAAATTTAATCTTAATTCTTATTTTATAAACATACAATATTTCTAATGAACTTGTATACAACAAATAAGCAATGAAAACATATTTATATCTTAAAATTCAAACAAAAATTGAAAAAAACATTGAAATTGTTCAGTAGTAAAGTTATAAACAATAAACGCACGATATTTATAATAGGTTATTAGATGCACACATACTGAAACACACACTCAACACAGCATATCCAAAAAATACAATACATTGCACTTTTTTTTCTAATTATGTTGAAAGTAGCCAATAATTCATAGAGAGCCAAATATAGCAACCCCAAAACAGAGGAATTTGAATTCCAAGGCTGTAAAAAGTAGGAATAGGTGCTGCCAACGAAATTGCGCATTACCCGTCCGGCCTTGTTTGTTCCTTTTATCTATCAGACTTACTGAATAATGGACTTGAGGTTAGAGAGGACAGCAAGTTGCCAGATTTGATGTTAGTATGTAAAGTATTACATATTTTGCCTTATCAGTTTGAAACCTTTAAATCCAGTTGGATGCTGTTAGCTGGAGATGACAAAAAGCCATTTGAAGAATTAACAGTGCAGCTCTGTATGTTCGAAAGAAATTTTACCAAAGTGGAAGACAGTAGCAAAAAAGCCCAGGAAGCCCTAATAGCTACAAAATCAGAAAGACCCAGACAAGAGAGCAAATTTAAGTTCAAATCAAGAAAAGAAGATAGCTGCAATTACTGTAAGCGAAAAGGACATTGGGTAAAAGACTGCAGAAAATGGATTTCAAATGGAAGACCACCAAAGAATAAATTGAGTGATACACAATTAAATACAGTGTCAGCTAACATATAGCATTAATGTCTATATCTGAGGAAGTCTGTACATCAGAGACTAGCCCTACATCATATTGGATTGACAATGGAGCTACTAGGCATGTCACAAACTGCTACACATATTTTGTTGACTTCATAAAATTTAATAGTCCTTGTGGCATTAAAGCTGCTGGAAATGAAACATTAGTTGCTCTGGGGAAAGGCACAATAAAAGTAAAATCCACTATTCATGGAAAATGCCAGGAAGTTTTTCTGAAAGATGTTTTGTATGTTCCGAAGATTAATAGAAATTTATTCTCTGTACTTGCCGCTCAAGACAGAAATCAAAACAGTGAATTTGTGTCGACTCCTACAGAGTGCTGGTTAAAAGTCAATGGTGATGTGGTGCTGTATGGTTCTCGCAGTGTGAATGGTTCCTTATTCAAAGCACATTTTGAACCAATATTGTCCAAAGGAATGACAGAAGTTCATACTGTTGTAGCAGATAGCTCCTTGCTACAGTTGTATCATGAAAGATGGGGCCACCAAGATAAACGTCACATCTGAAACATGCTTGAAAGGGAACTAGGCATCCACATAAAGCTAGATAAAGAATTATGTGAGCCCTGTATTTATGGCAAAGCACACAGGTCATCATTTGGCACCAGGAAGAAAGCATCTGAGCCTGGTGAACTGATTTCAGAAGATGTTTGTGGACCATTTGAGGAGTCATTTCAGAAGAAAAAGTATCTGGTTGTATTCAAAGACAGCTTTACAAAGTTTCGCTATGGTTACCTAGTAAAAGAGAAGTCAGAAGTAAATAAGGTGTTAGAGTACATGCTTGCACATACAAGGACATTGGGATATTCTGTGAAAGAATTCCTCTGTGATAATGGTGGAGAATTTGATAACAAAACTGTTCGGGAAATTTTAGGTTCAAATGGAATCACTCAAAAAGGCTGACAGCACCTTATACCCCAGAACAAAATGGAGCCAGTGAACGAGAAATGCGAACCACTATTGAAATGGCCAGAACATTCAAGTACTCAAATCCTGACATCAGTTTCCCTGCAGCCATCTGGGCTGAGTTAGTTAACTCTGCCATATATGTACTAAAAAGAACAGGAAAGTCATCAATAGAAAATGTAAATCCATATGAGCTTTGGCTCAATAAGAAACCTCGGTTAAAACACTTGCGCATAATAGGATCTCCATGCTATGCTCATGTTCCAGCTCAGAAGCGAAGGAAAATGGACAAGAAGGCCATCCAAGGGTACCTTGTGGGATATGATGGAGATGAACGACACAGAATTTGGCTAAAGAAAGAACACAGAGTAATTTTATCTAGAGATATAATATTTCAAGAAAAAGCAGGCAAGTGTGATGACCATACATAATTGAAATTAGAAGACGATGTTACGGACCATTGCGTCACCCCTTCTCACCTCTTGTACGGAGAAATGGAGCAACCCCCCTTTTTTGTGTACTTTGTTTTTTGTTTCTTCTCTCTGTGTAGTTGTTGTTCGTTCGAGTTTGAATAAAGGTGTCGCAATGCATTGGTAAAAATTCGTTGAATCGTTATTTCGTATTTAAAAATTATTCCTGAGCCTTCGACGTATGTGCAAAGTTTGTACATAAAAAATGGTCCGTCGAGCCGGAGTATTATTAAATCGCCAGAACCTGTGGATTTAGAAGATATTTAAAAAATCTTTTCGTTGGTTTCACTACTTTGAATGCGTCATGGCGAAAGGCGTTAAAATTCTCGAAAGGAAGTTCTCCGACATCGAAACACAGTTGAGTGGATTTATCGCATTTGTGGACACTTTCGTTGAAGATGACAAAGAAGTGTTATCTTTCAAATTAAGTCAATTTGATAGACATAATGCAAAATATGAATCAGTTAAAGAAGAAATTTTCACTTCTTTATCAGACGGAGAATTTATAAATTTCGATGGAAAAATTACCACCTGCAATGAGCACATTGAGAAACTCGAGGTAAGACTTAAATCCTTGAATTTAAAATATAGTAAAAATAATAATGAAACTGGTTCAAATGCTGTGTCTAATGTTATCAAACCGTGCTTTAGATTACCAGAATTATCGCTTCCACAGTTTAATGGGGACATAGAAACATGGTTTATTTTTAAAGAGCAATTCAAAGAAATAATTGAAAATTGTGGTTTAAATGATAAACAAAAATTGCAATATTTACAATCGTGTTTAATAGGAATTGCAAAACATGTCCAAACTGTGGATGACACATATGATTCGTTGTTTCTGGCTCTAGAGCAGAGGTTTGAAAACAAAAGACTAATAATAAACAAACATATAAATGCTTTGTTAATGTTGAAATATGAAAAATTTAGAGGTGATTCAAATGTTGATTTAAGAAATTTGGTTGACACTTGTACTAAACATTTGAGGGCATTAAAATTGCTAAATATTGAGCATAATACATTTTCAGAATTGTTGTTGATACAATTAGTTCTGCAGGTTTTGGATACTGAGACAAAGCGTCTTTTCGAAATGACCTTGGAGAGTACAGACATTCCTAAGTGGGATGATTTTTTGGCTTTTTTGAATAAACGTTGTTTATTTTTAGAAAACGTGCCATCAGCAGGAACAAAAGATAAACAAAATTTTAAAGACTCCCACGTCACAAAAGCTTCATATTGCATACAGATGCAAATGTTGACAAAAAATGTAAGCTTTGTTCTTTGAACCATGACCTGTATAACTGTGATAAATTTAACAATATGCCTGTTAGAGAGAGGTATAATATTGTTAAATCTTTGAATTTATGTTTAAAATGCTTGAAACCAAACCATAAGGTATCACAATGTAGATCTAAGCATATTTGTTTTTGCAAAAAGAACCACAATCAGTTGTTACATTTTGTTAATGTAAAAAATCAGGAGATGCAAAACTTTGAGTCATCCCAACCAGACACCAGGCGCCAAGATGACGTCATCGAACCAATTTGTTTTCAAAATTCTAGTATAAAAAATAATCAAAATAAAACTGATAGGAATTCTTTTAATTTTCCAAGTGCTCAAAACAACATTGTTCAAGGTCAGGTTTCGGGAGTGAACATGAGTGTTTCCGCTTCCCAGAAACATAAAAATGATATTATTTTATCGATTTGTATAATTTATGTTGAAAATTCTGTTGGGGGAAAAGTTCCTTTACGCGTCCTCGCAGACAGCGGGTCGCAAGTTTCTCTATTGAGGTCGAGCACGGCAGATTTCTTGAATTTGCGTAAATTAAAAACTGATGTGTCGGTCTCTGGTTTGGGTGGTTCGAATGTTAATATAAAATCAAAAATCAAAGGAGTAATTTCAAATGGTTCTGGATCATATAAACGTGTTGTGGATTTT
Organism: Trichonephila clavata; assembly: GCA_019973975.1. Classification (NCBI taxonomy): domain Eukaryota; kingdom Metazoa; phylum Arthropoda; class Arachnida; order Araneae; family Nephilidae; genus Trichonephila; species Trichonephila clavata. Next base: position 17,120 of record BMAO01007163.1, read on the forward strand.
CATGTTGTACCCAAAATTACTAATATGATACCTGTTAATTCCTTTGATATTTCACATATTGTGTTTCCAAGCAATGTACATCTAGCAGACCCCACTTTTAATACTAATAATTCTATTCATGCCTTATTATCAGCAGATATTTTCTTTGATATTTTGAAAGATGGTAAATACAAATTAGATAATGGTAATTTGATCTTACAAAATACTGAATTTGGCTATATAATTAGTGGTAACACCTCGAGGTTCTCAAGTGGCTCATTGCATTGTGGTTTAATCACAAAAGGCTTTGAAACTTTAAATGATACTTTAAAATCATTCTGGGAAATAGAAGAAATTGTACCCATCAAATTTGTTAGTGATGAACTTAAGAAATGCGATGAACATTTTTTTAAATCTATGACGAGGGACACTAACGGACGTTTTTGCGTCGAGATGCCCATGAAAGACAATGACATTGAACTGGGGCAGTCAAAGTCTACTGCTATTCGCAGATTAGAATTGTTGAAAGACGTGCCTACGGAAAACAAGGAGTTCCTCTTCAATGAAAATGATATGTTAGTAAAGACCTTGGGATTGTCGTGGAGACCTAGAGAGGACACCTTCATGTATCAGATGAATTTGCAAGAGGTTCCAGTGACTATTACTAAAAGAACCATCTTGTCATTTATCTCCAAATTGTACGATCCCCTAGGACTGCTTCAACCGATAATCATAAAGGCCAAAATGATGATTCAAAAAATTTGGCTATTAAAAATTGACTGGGATCAAAACTTGCCTCGTCAAGAAATTGAAAACTTCCAGAGATATGTGGCCGAGCTGCATCAATTGAAGGATTTGAAAATACCTCGGTGCATTTTACTGAAAGATTCTGTTGCAGTTCAACTTATTGGATTTGCAGATGCATCAGCCCAAGCTTATGGTGCATGCCTATACGTAAAATCTGAGAATGCCAATGAAACTCAGATAAGATTACTCTGCAGCAAAACTCGCGTCGCCCCACTAAAGACTTTCTCAATACCTAGGCTCGAACTGCTTGCTGCGACATTGTTGTCGAAATTGACCTCAAAGATTGTTAAAATTATTGATTTAGAATTTGATGAAGTTCATCTTTTTTCGGACACGAAAGTTGCTTTGGACTGGATCCAAATGCAACCACACCTTCTAAAAGTCTTTGTGGCAAACCGAGTTTCTTTAATTCAAGAATTGACTGAAACCTTTTCCTGGCACCATGTAAAAACCAAGGAGAACCCAGCTGGTTTGATTTCAAGAGGTGCAACTAAGTTGCAGCTTCAAGACGAACTTTGGTGGACAGGACCTTCCTTCTTGAAGGACAAAACTTTGAACTCAGACTCTGTCGTTTCGCAGAAAGACAACAACTTTTTCGAAGAACTTAAAAACCCTAATATTGTATACTCATTCATCACTCATGCAGGTCCATCTGTATTCCTTGATAATTGTTTAAATATTACAAATAGTTTTACTAAACTTGTTCGGATTGTGAGTTATATTTTCAGGTTCTATTTCAATTGTAAGTATCCTGCTTCTAAACAGTCTGGTGTTTTCACAAATCAAGAACTGGAAAGAGCTACAGCTGCTTTAATTAAACCAGTACAAAAGGAGAGTTTTTGTGAAGAAATTAAATGTTTGGCTGCAGGTAAGGAAATTCCTACGACAAGCAAGTTAAAATTTTTAAATGTTTTTTTGGATGGAAAAGGTTTTCTTAGAGTTGGGGGAAGATTGGTAAATTCCAATATGGTCATTTAGCTGTAAATTTCCAATTGTTCTACCTCATACTCATAAATTTTCCAAATTAATTATGTTGTACTATCACATAAAAAACTTGCATGTTGGCCCTCAGGCACTTTTATCCTTTGTTCGGCAGAAATTCTGGATTCTAAATGGCAGGTCTCTAGCTCGTAAAATTACTCACGAATGTGTTACTTGCTTCAAATTTAAACCTAAACTTTGCGAGCAATTGATGGGTTCACTTCCAAGTGAACGTGTAAACCAGGGTTTTGTCTTTAATTGCTGTGGGATCGACTTTCTAGCGCTCTTCTGTATTAAATATAAGGGGCAACGAAAGGGTGTTTATCATAAAATATATGTAACCATTTTTGTTTGTTTTACCCGAGCCACTCATTTTGAAATTATTACGGATTTAATGACTGGCGCCTTTATAGCCACGTTAAAAAAGGTTCTTTGCTCGACGTGGAATTAGCAAAACACTTT